>JAFFST010044712.1:8077-29426 GCA_022414735.1 Noturus placidus | reverse complement strand
CGGCTCTGTGTTCTCTAAACGGTCCTCGCTCTGTGCTCTCTACAGGCCTCGGCTCTGTGTTCTCTACAGGCCTCGGCTCTGTGTTCTCTAAACGGTCCTCGCTCTGTGTTCTCTACAGGCCTCGGCTCTGTGTTCTCTACACGGGCCTCGGCTCTGTGTTCTCTACACGGGCCTCGGCTCTACGAGCTCTACACGGGCCTCGGCTCTGTGTTCTCTACGAGCTCTACACGGGCCTCGGCTCTGTGTTCTCTACAGGTCTCGGCTCTGTGTTCTCTACAGGCCTCGGCTCTGTGTTCTCTAAACGGTCCTCGCTCTGTGTTCTCTAAACGGTCCTCGCTCTGTGCTCTCTACAGGCCTCGGCTCTGTGTTCTCTAAACGGTCCTCGCTCTGTGTTCTCTACAGGCCTCGGCTCTGTGCTCTCTACAGGCCTCGGCTCTGTGTTCTCTACAGGCCTCGGCTCTGTGTTCTCTAAACGGTCCTCGCTCTGTGCTCTCTACAGGCCTCGTCTCTGTGCTCTCTACAGGCCTCGGCTCTGTGTTCTCTAAACGGTCCTCGCTCTGTGCTCTCTACAGGCCTCGGCTCTGTGTTCTCTAAACGGTCCTCGCTCTGTGTTCTCTACAGGCCTCGGCTCTGTGTTCTCTACAGGCCTCGGCTCTGTGTTCTCTAAACGGTCCTCGCTCTGTGCTCTCTACAGGCCTCGGCTCTGTGCTCTCTACAGGCCTCGGCTCTGTGCTCTCTAAACAGGCCTCGGCTCTGTGTTCTCTACACGGGCCTCGGCTCTGTGTTCTCTAAACGGGCCTCGGCTCTGTGTTCTCTAAACGGGCCTCGGCTCTGTGCTCTCTACACGGGCCTCGGCTCTGTGTTCTCTACGAGCTCTACACGGGCCTCGGCTCTGTGTTCTCTACGAGCTCTACACGGGCCTCGGCTCTGTGTTCTCTACGGGCCTCGGCTCTGTGTTCTCTACGGGCCTCGGCTCTGTGTTCTCTACGAGCTCTCTACGGGCCTCGGCTCTGTGCTCTCTACAGGCCTCGGCTCTGTGCTCTCTACGGGCCTCGGCTCTGTGTTCTCTACGAGCTCTCTACGGGCCTCGGCTCTGTGTTCTCTACACGGTCCTCGGCTCTGTTCTCTACACGGTCCTCGGCTCCGTGTTCTCTACGGTCCTCGGCTCTGTGCTCTCTACACGGTCCTCGGCTCTGTGCTCTCTACACGGTCCTCGGCTCCGTGCTCTCTACACGGTCCTCGGCTCCGTGCTCTCTACACGGTCCTCGGCTCCGTGTTCTCTACGGGCCTCGGCTCCGTGTTCTCTACACGGGCCTCGGCTCCGTGTTCTCTACACGGGCCTCGGCTCCGTGTTCCCGAAACGGGCCTCGGCTCCGTGTTCCCGACAAGTTAGGCAGGGAACAGTGAGAAAGAAACGCTTGGTTTTTCTCACAAACCCAGTATTAGGTTTTGTATCATTTCGGAGTTGTATCTGATAGAAGTTTACTTAGTTGTGTGATGGTTTTGATAGTTGACTGGGCAGACTTTCTTGATTAGCTGAGGTTTTTAGGAAGCCACAGCGTCTTGTTGAAGTTAGACGGACTGCGATACAAGAATTAAATGAGTGTATATTTGGGTTTTGGAACAAAGTACACAAACATCACTGTGTAGGTGTTGGAGGAGAGCTGTGGGCTAAAGTGCCAAGTCCCCTAACTCTCAGCATCATGGTGATGTATGTGAGTGACTGATTAGTACAGTGACCTCTTGTGACTCTGATGTATGAAGCATGAATAACATGACCTCAGTTTTTGGTCGTTTAATATAGGATGTCCGGGAGATGTTCCCTACACATAGCAAAGTGATCATGTGGAGTCCGTACTCTCAGGGTAAATCATTTGGACACTAACCGTAAGCAATCATTGTGGAATTTCATAAACCGATGGGCTGTATCTGCAGAAGCCTCGCCGAGTTGTGCAAAATGACGACAAAACTGTCAAAATATCACATTATATATTGAATAACTTGGAACAGGGTTGTCATGTGATTCCATATAGGAACATATCAGCGTGAGACTCGAGCGCCAGCCGTCTAGATGACAAGCAATTGTTGTAAGAACAAGCTACAAACACTCCACCATCCTCCGCGTTATAGTAGCCGTGTCTTCTTCTTTCTGTTTACTGACGTGACGCAACCAGGCAAAGACAAACGACCTCGATCTGACCTTTCCCACGAAATCTGACCAGACAGCTCAAATTATAAATCGTTATTATAAGCGTACATTTGGGAATCGTTGTAAGGCAAGGAGACCGTTTCGAACACTTTTTAAATTCCTCGCCACCATCGCTACCTGCTTGCTCGTTAGGGATCAATTCACACACTTAAATTCTGTATCCTGTGTTTATATATTCCTGTAAAGCTGCTTGGAGACATTGTCTATTGTTAAAAGTGCTATACAAATCAAATTGAATTGAATTGAATTTTATGTACTTGCTCAATAATTGATTTGTTCATTTTTAACCACAAATAAAAAGTGAAATACTGCAGCTTTAACAACATCTATTACACAAATTGTAATAAATGTGAGAATAAAATGTAATTTAATAATCCAGAATCCAGATCCAATTTTTTAATGCATTCCTTTGTTTTTAAAATGGTTTAATCGCATTTTATTGGATACCATCTGCTGTGGTGATGCAGTTACTAGCTAGATAGCTACACTATAAGCACAGAGATCTCAACGTGAGAGCTGGTGGAGAAACTGCTGGAGTTTACTGCAAAAGAAACGTTTTATAATATAAGGTGTAATTTTTCCTCTGTTATTAACATGGTGTTATTAACGGGCGGCTGTGTCTCAGTGGGTAGAGCGGGTTGTCCACTAATCCACTAATCGTAGGGTTGGCGGTTCGAATCCCGGCCCGGGTGATCCCATGCCGAAGTGTCCTTGGGCAAGACACTGAACCCTAAGTTGCCCCCGATGGCAAGCTAGCGCCTTGCATGCAGCTTTGCTACCATTGGTGTGTGTGTGTGTCTCATTTGTAAGTCGCTTGTAAATGTAAAAATGATATTTCTGTAAAGCTGCTTTGAGACAATGTACCATTATAAAAAGCGCTATACAAAATTGATAAATTATTAATTGTTTTAATACTTTGTTTTTTTCCCCAGTGCAACTGTCATAAAGCTATTTTATGGCAGTGTTATTAATATGGAAAGATTGTTTGACAGATTTAGCCTTCAGTGATTAAATAACATTCATGTCATCTGCACTCCTACTCCCATCTGACATTTACCTGAAATGCACGAGCACGTAGCACTTACCAATTTAATTATACAGATCAGGGAAAACCGGCACGATTTTATTTTGTATATTTCCTCATCCCATTGAAATTAATTTCTGGTTATGCCACTGCCAGCACAACACAACACTACTGAATTGTTTCTATGTGATGTACATGAAGCATAGCAAACCGTCTGCGGTTATGCCAGCTGCTCTAGAAACTGGAGGGTGTGGGTATACAACCCCTGGCCAAAATTATGGAAGTATGTTCAACTGGCTTTTTTTGCTTTGTAGCAAATAAACAAAGCACAGAGATGACACAAAACGATTTGTTTAATAGCTGAACATTCTGACTTCGTGAAACATACTTCAAACAAGTTAAATGAAATAATCTTAATTAATGGTGTGTTGTTTTTTTTTCCCAGATCAAGTAGAGGAAGAAATTATAGAATCACCTTATAATTTGCATTTCTTAAACAAATAGCTTCAGTTAAAAGAGAGTACTTACAGACCTTAACCTTGGATGTTTTGAAAGGAAACATGGCCCCAACAAGAGTTTCAATTGAAACAATGGAATGGGTTATAAAATTCCTTCAAGAAGGAATCACAGTACCGTAAGTGGTTGTGGAATATATAAACCTGTGTTCACAGCTTCTCTGATGCATCTCTGATGTCTATAAGGTGTAACCTGCATGGCGTTGTTCAAGGCTATGAATTTGCTGTGTGCATGAGACCATGAAAGGTACAGAATGGCATGCTAGATTAAATGTTTATCATATCAGAGTTCAAATCGCCTGTGTCCCCCACATTCCAAAGACATGCAGATTAGGTGAATTTGAGAAACTAAATTGCCCATAGATGTGAGTGTGAATGACTGTATATCTGTATATGTATGTGTTACCCCTGTGATGGACCTGCCATATGTCCAGGGTGTTTATATTTACATTTATGGCATTTGACAGATGCCCTTATCCAGAGCGACTTATAGGTTGTTTTTTTTTTTTTTTTATCTCTTAAGGGCCTTGCTCAGTGGCCCAACAGTGAGTTGGTAGTGCTGGGAATTGAATTCACGATCTTCCAATCTGGAGTCCACTGTCTTAACCACCGAGTATACTCCCACTGGGTATTTTCCTGCCTGCGACGTGAGCCGCAGTGATTCAGCATCACCGCGACCCTACATAGGACAAGCAGTGTGGAGAATGGATGGATGCATGGTGTTCAAATCGCAATCATATGTCAAAAATGATCACAATATTATGTTTTGTGTCAAAATGATCATACAGTTTTTAGCCAGTTTGTGCAGTTCAATGTGCAGTCGAGTCTAAACAGTCACAGTATTATGCTTGGTGCCAAAATGATCACTAGTAACCGGTCCTGGGCTTTTGGGGCTGTAGCCCTGAAGATGTTTAGTTTTTTTTTTTTTTTTTTTTTTTTTTTTTTTTGGCCTGAATAATTCTCCACTTGGAATTGTTTGTCATTACGCAACAGAACGTCAGAACAAGAAGATGGCAGTGTTGTAATTTTGCATCCACAGTCAAAGGTGTGTTGTATTTTATCTTCAGTAAACGGACGCGAGACCAATCAGACAGAGCGTGCGGGAAAATATATGGAAACGTTCGTGTCTTATTGGCTGACAGCTCTCAATCCTGCTAGTTCACACAGTCAGTTTGTGTAAGGGGAAAACGGATATGGGTGACAATACGTCCTCTTGTTCCTAGACATGTCCTCATTTTCGGGCCTTAAAAAAAGCGTCCAGGCGGGATTACTAAATTTGCGAAAATCTCGGGGATTCCTATTTAGTTTCACTATAATGTTCTACTACTCTCGGCGAATGTGCAACGCTGTTGTGTTTGTCACCAAACAGTTGCTTGACAATAACAGCTAATGACCGCTGTTCTGAGTCGAAACAATGCCCATGGCCATATAATGTAATTCTTTAAATGACATGTTATTGCAATGCTTCATATTCAGTAGCCACCTGAGGAACAGCACAGCCCAGGACATCACAAGCTCCCTCCTATTGGAACCCCATCTGCTGCTCGTGCCAGAAAGCCCCTGTTGGCTGTCTGGACCTGCCATGTGGAGAACCCACCCTGTGCACCCACCCTTACAGAGTCTGAAATGTGGCTGAGGGAAGCCCCCTGGACTTCTGGAAGTGCCCGGATTGATTTCTTGCCCCTAGTGGCTGAAGAGCAAATGGCCACGAAGGCTACAGACGCGAGCGCAGAAGAAGGAGTTTTCCAGGAAACGGGTAACCGGGTCTAGTGTATCAATCCACGCACAATAGTATTCACCTTTGCAGAGTAAGGGGAAGTTCCAGGACTCTGATGCGGCAGCTACAAGGTGCAGGACAAAGGTCCACCAACGCCGTCACTAAGCAAGGTGTGGGTAGCAGTGGCCAGGTGGAAGTCCATGCAGGACTTGAAGCAGAGCCCAAAGTGAGTATTTTCTCACCCAGCCACAACACCTGCCTCCAAGATCCCGCTTTTTGTCCTAAAAGCCAGAGGAGGAGCAACAAATTGCGCCCAAAAGTCAAAGGACAGTCCTTGTGCGACTGCCACTGGTACGCTGAATGGACAGTTTCCTTTCAGCGCCTCTAGTGCATTGGACAGCATCACACATGGCTGAAAGGCGAGGCGGTCCAAATCACGCACGGCTGGTGATCACTAATTGCAGCGGCAGCTCTCTACCATCTGGGCGACAGTGGCAGAGTATAAAAGGGCATGCCGGGAGCAGCAAGGTGAGCAGTCTCCTTCTAACAAACGGCTAACTCTGTATCTTTTTGTGAACTTTTCCAGAAGACTGCGCAGACAAGGACGACAATGCTCCCCGGCTCCCCATTGTTGATGTCACCGCTGCGACACTGCACAGCTCTCTCCTCGTGACCATTCTCAGTTGGGAAGAGGGATCAACAGACCGCCAACAACACTCAATGCACTCCTCTCCTTCAAATGTCCCCTTTCTATTTTTTAAGGTTGTACATATTGTGAATAAACTGTGCACTAATTCCCCTCAAATCACCTCTGTGTGTCTGTGCTCTGCACTCATACTCGCACACACTCACACATTTATTAAAATACTGTAAGAACGATAACATTGTAGCAATCTGTACATCTCCATGGTGTGCTCGTTGTTGTTAGATTTCTAAAATGTCACTAGAATAAGTGAATTAATTAAATTTCTATAATGTTCCGGTATGTGGCTAGCCAGAAACAAATGGCAGTAATATGTCAGTCAACTAACATTGACATCATAGTAAATAAATGTGCGCCGGTGTTGGGCATATGATTTAATATGAAACGTCCTTAACAGTCACATCTGTAACACATTATTATGGTTGTTCAGAGCAATGGAGAGTGATGAGTTGATCATAATTAGCATGGACATAATTTGGCTTTGTACTACACAAAGTTTTAGGTTATTTGTATTAGTAATTATTATATGATATAAACTTCATCTTGAAAACGTTACGGATATGACAGCACTGAAGCGTCGTGACGTCCTAAATATAACCCTTATAAATTCAAAAAGCAGCGCTGTTATGACAGTGAGTGTATTTATTTCTCAGACATTTGTCCATCTTTCTGCAAAATGCGTATTTGTAATATTAAGTTATAAAAAAAAAAAGGTTTCTTTTAACCCTCTTTTGAAAAGATGAAATATGTCTGGTTGAACTTGTCATTTTAGTATCGCTGCACACGCTATATGTGGTGGATAAACACGGCAGCTTCCTTAAAATTTCTATTACAGAACATTAATACAGTAAAATACAGACCTAACCAGACAGCTTAAAAAGGGCTTTATTCATTTATCTATTTATTGTTAAAGAACTTTGTTTTAAAGGTAAGGTTGACATTTGCATGGAATGCCTCAAATCTGACAGAGTGTGGCAAAAGATGTTCGTTGTTTCCAGTCAGCTGTGTCTAAAATTTGGTGCAAGTATAAACAAATTGGGAAAGTTATATCAAGGAAAACATCAAATCATCAGGATAGAAAACTCAAAGCAATATGCCTTGAAAATAGAAAATGAAAAATAAAACAAATGGGCGGAAACAGGAGTCAATGTTTGTGACAGTAAAGTAGGAAATCAGCTGAATGAAATGGGATTTACGTATAGAAAAGCCTAATGAAAACCAGCACTAACACCTAAACAGAAGAAAACACGGTTCAAATGGGATCAAGAGGAGCAATCATGGAGTGTGGATGATGGGATGAAGGTGATGCATCTCGAATATGCATTAGCCAAGGACATGATGCTGGAACTTTTGTCTGGTGCTGTTCTAATTAAATATATAAAGATGACTGAAGAAAACAAATTTCCCCACTTATTTATGATCTGGATTTGCCTGTCAGGTAAAGGACCAGGGGAGACCTCAACAGACACAGGTGTACGCTGAAAATGTGGACCCATTTCTCATTCCATCGATAGCAAATAGGGCTGGTGGTACTGAAGTCATTTTTCAGGATGATAATGCATCTTTCGACAGAGCAAAGAGTGTTAAAGCTTTTCTTCTGGAAAGGCATATCAGCTCGGTGACATGACCAGCAAAGAGTCCGGATCTCAATCCGATTGAAAATTTATGGTGGAAATGTAAAAAATTGTCCATGACAAGGCTCCATCCTGCGTAGATGATCTGTTAACCATTGTTGGAGAAAGTTGTTTTTCATTCGTGAAGGCCACGCCTCAAAGAATCCAGACCGTCATAAAAGCCAGAGGAGGAGCAACAAAGTACGAATTGTAATTTTTTTTGTTGTTGTTGGTTATTTCATCAACATTATGTTCATCAACAAAATACCATGATGTTATTTTTTTCTCTACTTGATCTGGGAAAAAATATTCCATTAATTAAAACAACTTAATTACATTTCTTTGAGGTATATTTTACCAAGCCTGAATGTTCAGCTACTATACAAAAATATTTAGTCATATCTGTGATTTCTTTACATGCTATGAACTGAAAATGCCAGGTGACCACCGTCTAAGTGTTGTGATTCCATCATCTTTGTTGTGTTGCGGTTCATGATAACTACCCGTAAAAGGCTGCTGCTTGTCGGTTTTAGTTAAGTGTGATGTGTTCATGTGCACTGTACAATGGCGGTTGCTACAGTAAGGATCTGCTGTGAATTCTGAATAGTGTGAGAATGTTGTGCAGTAGTGTACTACGGGCCGTTTCAGTATTATTTTTTTCTAAATTCATGCAGGCCAAGTGAAACGAGGCTGTGGACTGGATTTGGCCCCGGGGGCCTTGTGTTTGACTCATGTGGTTTAGGGCATATCAAATGTCTGGGTTGTTGATTTGCTTTAGTTTGTTTAGTGAGGGTTTATTTATTTTTTTGATGGATCTGCCAATTTGTTTAGAATTGCTCAAGTTGAAATCAGAATACACACAAGTAAAACAAGTAATAAAAAAAACACGACTGGGACATGTTATTATCAAAGAATAATCAATGACTGTTTGATGAGATGCCATTATTTTCCTGTAACAGCAGGTCCCAAGGGGTCTTCCTCTAAAAACAAAGTTGAGCTCCCAGTTATGACCTGCTGTTCACATTCTCCACCAGTGATGTGTGCTCCACCCTGAGCAGGGTAAATTCACATAAAGCTGCTGGCCCTGATGGTATCCCAGGCCATCCAAGTGCTCAGGCATCCCAGGCCAAGTGCTTCAAAGCAGCCACCATTGTACCAGTACCAAAATATGCTGCTGCAGTGACCCTGAACAACTTCCGCCCTGTCGCTCTCACTCGCATCATCGCCAAGTGTTTTGAGAGGCTGGTCCTCTCTCACCTGAAAACATCAGTTACCCAACAGGCCAAATGAGGATTGCATCACCTAGGCTCTTCACTCCGCCCCGACTCACCTGGACAATAGCAACACTTAGGGATGTGACGGTGAGGAAATTTTCTCACCGGTTTATCTAAATGTGACAACACCGCTACTACCAGTATCACCTGGGGGTGGGGATGTTCTTGGCGCTTTTCCCTCTTTTCACTTTCGCTTTCGACTTAGTGCCAATTGAGGGGCATCAAATGCTTGAATGGTTGGTTCATTATTATTCTTAATGAAAACACAACAACAACAAATCAAAAATATTGCAAAATAGGCACTTTTACTTTTCTCTTTGAAACGAAATCTTCTGCCATCTTCTGTCAGTCAGCTCGCCTCACTCGGCACGTGATGAATGAATCGAGCAGACGCGTTATACTGTAAGTGAAGTAAGCAGTGTGTGGCCGAACACCGGTAACACTAACTATCGCAGCAAGCTTAGCAACACCTATGTCAGGATGCTAGCAATTGATTTCAGTTCTGCCTTCAACAGTCCTTCCATCCAAGCTGATCTTCAAGCTTACTGACCAGGGTCTGTTAGGCTTGACTAGCACAACTCCTCCACCCTCATTCTGAACACTGACGTACCACAGGGCTGTGTGCTGAGCCCAATCCTCTACTTCCCCTTCACGTACTACTGCATACCTGCGCATTTCTCTAACTCCATAATCAAGTTTGCAGATGACACCACGCTGGTAGGCCTGATCAGTGACAACAATGGGCCTACAGGGAACAGGTCCAACACCTGACAACATGGTGTGCCAACAACAATCTAGCACTCAACACCCAGAAGACCAAAGTGCTTATTGTGGAATGGGGCCACACACACTGCCATCCTCATTGATGTGGTCGAGGTGGAGCATGTGACTAATGTCATGTGAAAAAATAAATACACCACATTTGAATTGTTGGCATTTTTTGACACGCTATACTTCCAAGTAGGGCTGCAACCAGACGGAGAATCTCACCTGTGCATGCGCATCTCCTTTATTTCTCAATTGCCTGTCAGACTCATCTTGCTCCACACATACAGCTGAGAAAATGTCAGAGGGAAGCCAGGTTGATATCACCAAAGTGTGTGTGTGAGTTAAAGGTACAGACAGAAGCAGTCTGGCTGCACTGTTGTGCACCTACAGTATATGTTAATAATCAAAGGACATTATTTTAGAAGCTCACACAGCTGATGTTATTGTTCAAAATGAGTCTTTATAGATCACATAAACATTTCAGCTCAGTGAAACTCTTTTCTTCACATACCCCAGCATGTCAGGAAGTTGGGGTCAGAACACAGGGGAAGCACCCCTGGAGCAGAGTTGGTTAAGGGCCTTGCTCAAGGGCCCAGCAATGGCAGCTTGGCAGTGCTGAGGTTAGAACCCCCGGCCTTCCGGTCAATAACCCAGTGCTGAGGTTAGAACCCCCGGCCTTCCGGTCAGTAACCCAGTGCTGAGGTTAGAACCCCCGGCCTTCCGGTCAGTAACCCAGTGCTGGTTAGAACCCCCGGCCTTCCGGTCAGTAACCCAGACCCTTAACCGCCAAGCCACCACTGCCCCTTAGCTAGTTAATTTAACAAGTTAATATTAAATTACTTGTATTGTCTTTTTTTGTTCTATTTCACCAACAAAAATAGTTCTAAAGACAGCTTGTTTTTTTCTACTAATTTCTTTTATTCAAACATGAGATTTCTTATTTATTTTATTTATTTTCAAAAGGGTTACACACACTTACATTAAAAATAGGATTTAAATTTCAATTATATATTTACAATTAATGCTAATGGTGACGATAATTGGAAAATGATTAAGTACACAATTTGTTTTAGTTTTTTGAGAATCACTCTCCAGCATTTAAGGCTTAAAGGCCTTGCTCAAAGGCCCAGGACAGGCAGCTTGGAAGCACATGGATTTGAACTCTAGTCTCGCAGGGATTCAGAAAATTAGTCTGATGTCTTAACCACTGAGCTACCATTGCACTCGTTTGTGCCACACTGAGATGTTGACCATGTGAACATTAGATAGGACATTAGAGCTTCTATTTGTTTATTAGCATTGCCATATTAGATACAGTGGAGTCTCCATGGGCTAAATCATTGATTAACCACATTGTATACAATATACACAACATGGCCAAAGGTTTGTGGATACTAGATAAACACACCCTTAGATGGACCTTCCCCAAACTGTTGGAAGTAGAGATGGGTGAAAGGGCCAGATAACTTTTTCTATATTGCTTGAGCTGATAATAATCATGACACTTCATGATCATGATAATTTTATTACCCTGTCAGTTGGAAAGAATATCCTTCTAAACAATGCAGGCTGAATAAATGAAATGTTCATTAATCCATCCATCCTCTACCGCTTACTCCTTTATCAGGGTCACGGGGAACCTGGAGCCTATCCCAGGGAGCATCGGGCACAAGGCGGGGTACACCCTGGACAGAGTGCCAGTCCATCAAATGTTCATTACTGTTTTAAATCATTAAATATACATGACATGGTATACAAAATATGATACAAGTATACATGAAAGAACACCTCCTTTCTCCACTGTACTTAGTAGCATCATATGAAATAGGTTACAGGTTGTTAATTTCCACATTTTTTAAAATTTGTTTATTTATTTATAACTGCTTTTAAAACAGTTTGCTGCTTTTCTATGGATTTATCATTGTGTTAACAACATCTAGAATCAGACTCATGATGATTTGACATTGATTTATTGAACAGAAAATTTACACTGATCAGCCATAACATTAAAACCACTGAGAGTTGAAGTGAGTAAAATGTATTGTCTTGTGACAGTGACACCTGTCAAGAGGTGGGATATATTAGGCAGCAAGTGAACAGTCAGTTCTCGAAGTTGATGTGTTGGAAGCAGGAAAAATGGGCAAGTGTAAGGATCTGAATGACTTTGACAAGGGCCAAAATGTGTTGGCTAGACGACTGGGTCAGAGCATCTCCAAAACGGCCTTGTGTGGTGTTCTCAGTATGCAATGGTTAGTACAATCACAGGTGGTGCATGTAAGGACAACGAGTAAGTAAGGTGAACTGGCGACCTTTTAGCAAATATGTCTACTAGTTTTCACAATAATATTTAGCCTAATGTTAGCTAGCTTTAATAGTGCTCTGTTAGCTTAATTAGCCTAGTAGCTTAATTTTGTTATGGCTAATCGGTAAATCATAAACGTACAGTTCCCAATTGAAACTATTGGAACAGCAAGGCCAATTCAATTGTTTGTGCTGTACACCAAAGGCGTTTGGGTTTGAGATCAGAAGCTGGATATGAGACGATAGTTTATAAATTTATAATTTCAGCTATTTCCTGGAATTTACTTCTAGATGGGTTGAACAACATAAAACATAGAACCTTTTGCATCAGTTCACCCAATTTTTAGGCATGCAAAAGTATATGTACAGATAAGTGGTCATTGTTGTTGTCACTGAAGGTTTTTCTTCACAGCTCTCACAACGTTTCTATCATCAGCTGTTGTTGTTTACCCTGGCTTACCCATTCGGTGTCTGTTGCTGTACACTAGTGCGTTCTTTTTTCCCCCAGGACATTCCAAATTGTTGTATTGGCTACGCCCAGTGTTTGTGCAATGCCTCTAATTGATTTTCCCTCTTTTCACAGTTTAAAAAGTCAATCTAACAGGACACACCTGGGTAACAAGAAACACCTGTCAGTCACATGGTCCAATATTGTTCTCGCCTACAAGCTGTGTGGGCTGATACAAAATGTGCTATGTTCTATGTTGTTTAACACATGTATGTATATATACCAGGAAATAAAAGCTGAAATTCTAAACTCTCGTATTCATCTTTCGGATCTCAAACCTAAATGTCTTCAGTCTACAGCAAAAACAAATGAATTGGCCTTGCTATCACAATAGTTTTGGAAGAGACCGTATCCTGTTTCACATTTAAGCCTACTTCGACACACACTTGTGATTCACAGCTGAACTTTCGTTGGAAGACCTTTTTTCAGTACCATGCCTCTGAGTCTCTGTAAGCAGTGCAACGATGACATTGACTACATTTGCATGGACAGCAGTAATGTAATTATTGACCTTACTCTGATTAAGATAATAAGGTGTTTACATGAGTCGCTTTTAGAATACTCCTGTCATGTTCCCGTTTTACATGTTATAGATCATAATTAGATTAACAGCCCGCGTCATTACGTCACCGCGCCACGCCGTTCGTCGTCCCTCCAGAATTTCACGTATCAACATACATTTCGTCTTCGTTATGGTGCCGTTACAGTTTTGGCAGTTTTTATTGAATATTTTTACGAACACTTTAAGTGCAGTTAATTATTTGTCATGCTGTACGTGCTAATAGACGACTGCTTGAAGCCGTGGGCTACGTCTCAAACCGCGTACTTACCGCTAGATAGTAGCCGAAATTCATTTATTGTTCTCCACTACATGCATAGGCTTGTCGTCTATTAGCACGTACAGCATGACAAATAATTAACTGCACTTAAAGCGTTCATAAAAATATAAAATAAAAACCCCCAAAACTGTATACGGTACTATAACGAAGACCAACTGTATGTTGATACGTGAAATTCTGGAGGGACGTCGGACGGCGTGGCGCGGTGACGTAATGACGTGTGCCGTTAATCTAATTATGTTCTATGGGCACGATCACACACGGTAGTGCTCAAAATTTACGGCGAACAAGAGAGCACGGATCTGCATGCTTTATCTCTTCATTTACATAAATCTACATATCTGCATGTATCTTACAGGTTATGCAATGGTCAGTGCAACTCAACCTAAGCTCCTGGTGCTGCTCTCCTCATCTTTCATCTTCTGGTTCCATAGTACAGTGATTTCTCTTGCTTCGGCTAAATAAGCAGACAAGATTGCAAAGATCTCCCCTGTGCCCAGCATGACAGCCACCACCCGGGGTTCCCCCATGGGGAGCAGTGACAACCAGGGACAAAGCCAAGCCCCGGATGGTCAGAGCCAAGCTCCGGATAGCCAGAATCAAGCTCCTCAACCCCAGAACCAGGTGTGTGTGTGTGTGCTGTGAGACAGACCCAGGAAACATAATATAACATATTAAAATATTTGTCAAAATTATCCCATATTTAATTGATTAAATACTCAGTATTATAATTATAGAATTATCAGCGTCGGCAATGTTTTCTATGTTAGCTTTTGCATAGTACTTTCTTTGCTCAGACTCAAGGAGAGCGATGTAATCTGAGTGCATAGTTTTGATGAAAACCCTAACGTTTGTCTAAGCTTTACCCAAGATTAGAACCACCACAGATATTGGAAAGTCCCTATACTTTGTACATTCATATTAGAAGAATTATTTAGAAAGCAATCATGGTATTAGGTCCCTGGGACTTAAATGCATTGGCAAGCACTAAAAGAAAGCAAATTTGCTGATCAGTGTTAAAGGTTTCATTTCATATCTGTGTAGATAATATAACCCCAATTCTGAAAAAGTTGGGACAGTATGGAAAATGCTAATAAGAACAAAGAGGAGTGATTTGTAAATGTACTTTAACTTATAAAGACAAGGTATGTTTTACCTAATCAACAGCAGTGTTTTTGAAGGTAAACATTTATTTTGAAATTGATGCATGCAACACGTTCAAAAAAAAGTTGGGACAGGAAGGTGATGTGAAACAGGTGAGGCAATCGTCTAATCATAGTGTAAAAAGATCCTCCAAAAAAGGTCCTTCAAGACCAAGGACGGGTTGGGTCGAGGCTCGCCGATCTGCCAACAGATGTGCCAGGGAATAATCCAACACTTTGAGAAGAACATTTCCCAAAGACAAATCAGTAGGATTTTGGGCATTTCACCTTCTACAATGCACAATATAATTAAAAGATTCAAGGACTCCGGTCAAATCTCTGTGCGTAAAGGACCACTTCCGAATGCGTGTGATGTCCGATCCCTCAGACGTCACTGTCTTAAAATCCGTCATGAGTCTGTAATGGAGATCCTGACATGGGCTCTAGAATACTTTGTTAAACCTTTCAGTCAGCATCATTCGCGGCTGCATCCACAGATACAAGTTAAGGCTTTATTATGCAAAGCAGAAGCCATACATCAACACTGTCCAGAAGCTCCGACCACTTCTCTGGGCTCGGTCTCATCTGAGATGGACAGTAGCACAGTGGAATCGTGTTTTGTGGTCAGATGAGTCGACATTTCAAATAGTTTTTGGACAAAACAAAACAGCCGTTGTATTCTCTGGACCAAAAAGGAAAAGGACCGTCCGAGCTATTATCAGCATCAGGTCCAAAAGCCAGTGTCTGTCATGGTATGGGTGTCTTGCACATCTGTGAGGGCAGCATTAATGCAGAAAAATATGTACACAATTTGGAGTAACATACGCTGCAGAACAACTCCAAACCACATTCTGCCCAGATAACAAGTGCATGGTTTCATAAGCAGAGAGTACGGGTGCTAGCATGGCCTGCCGACAGTTCTGACCTGTCTCCACTTGAGAATGTGTGGCTCATTATGAAGTGCTTGCTAAATTTTACCAACTGGTGTCTTCAGTGCCCAAATCCTTAAGTGTTATTAAATGGTAAATGGCAGAGATGCCATGCAAGGTGCTAACTTGCCATCGGGGGCAACCGATGGGGTTCAGTGTCTTGCCCAAGGACACTTCAGCATGTGGAGTCATCCGGGCCGTGAATCGAACCACCAACCCTACGATTAGTGGACAACCCGCTCTACCAACTGAGCCACAGTCGCCCCACAGTTATTAAAAGAAAAGGTGATGTTACACAGTGGTAAACAGTCGCGTGTCCCAACTTTTTTGGAGTGTGTTGCAGTCATCAGATTTGAAATTGATGTATTCAATTTACAAAGTAAAACATCAAATAATGTGTTAATAATGTGCTTTCAATATAGTACAGAGTGAGTTGAATTTTCAAATGGTGTGTGTGTGTGTTTGTAGACTTCTTTACCCAACTCTTCTACTGAAACATCTCCATTGAGCCCACCAGAGGGACATAATCAGGGTGATGCTCAGGAAGCACAGGAAGAGGAGGAGCCAGCATTCCCCCACACAGACCTGGCCAAGCTGGATGATATGATCAACCGGTCTGTGGCCTTCTAATGTTGAGCAAATGTTAGATAGTTTTTCAGTAGAAAGATTAATATAGCATGAAGATAGCCAGATCAAATGGAGAACTTGTTCAAATTATGCTTATTGCAGATGTGGAGACTAACCGTGCATTAACCTTTAGAAAACTACACTCACTGGCCACACCTGCATATTCATGCAATTAATCAATTTAAGAATTCATAGATCCAACCTGCCTTGTGTCAGTAGTACAGGCTGGGGGTGGTGACTGCATAATGGTGTGGGGAAGGTTTTTCTTTTTCGCGTGCACTGGGCGCTTAATACCAGTTGAGCATCCTTTGAATGAATCCTTTGTATTGTCGCTGACCACATTATAAGATGACTATAGCCATCTTATAATGGCTACTTCCAGCATGATAATGCTCCATGTCACAAAGCTCAAACTGCTCCCATGAACAGGACAATGAGTACAGTGTACTCCAGTGGCCTCCCGAGTCACCATCTCTGAATTGAATAGAGCACCTTTGGAGTGTGGTAGAACGGAAGGTTCACAGCATGAATGTGCAGCTGACATATCTGCAGCATTTAGGTTTCAATGTGGACCAGAATTTCAAAGGAATGTATACAACACCATGTTGAATCCATGCTACCAAGAACTGAGGCTGTTCTAAGAGCATAGGGTATCCTACCTGTGTTCCCAATAAAATGGCTGGTGAATTTATGTTGCCTTAATTACAGGTTCTTTGACCTATGGCTTATATTTGTCTGGAATAAAAGCCTACAGCCACACCGGCGCTTTGGGATAAAATTGAAGACCAAGGGTCTAGATAATTGCTGCGTCTTTTATTATTATTTATTTATATTATTTTACTTTTCCTCAAGGTTTCAGGGGGTGTTTGGGATCCTTAATATGCTCAAAAATTCACGATAGTCATCAGCCTTTTGGCCCAGTCAAAGGGTGGCACATGGGCATGGTAGGGGGCACGGTGCATATAATATATATCGTACATAATTGTATATGTATATGTACGTAACTCAGGACACATATTGTCCTCATCGACCTGAAGAACGTTCATGCTGACAATCTTTATCTTCGCCAACAGGTAGTCACCTATTTTGTGAAAATTGCAGGCTCTGAATATTTAAATACTCCTCCAAGGGGATTCATGCCAAGACATTGAGGGATTTTTTATATCTCGAATGTTGTGGTCATGGCAAGGCAATACATTTATGGTGAAAGAAGGGGTAGTGGCTTTAGGGCGGCTGTGGCTCAGTCGGTAGAGCGGGTCGTCCACTAATCCACTAACCGTGGGGTTGGCGGTTCGAATCCCGGCCCGGGTGACTCCACATGCCAAAGTGTCCTTGGGCAAGACACTGAACCCTAAGTTGCCCCCAATGGTAAGCTAGCACCTTGCATGGCAGCTCTGCTACCATTGGTGTGTGAATGTGCTCTCATTTGTAAGTCGCTTGTAAAATGTAAAAATGTAAAAATGATATTTCTGTAAAGCTGCTTTGAGACAATGTACCATTGTAAAAAGCGCTATACAAATTGATAAATTATTAAATTATTATTATTAGTGCCTCATATTTTCTGAGTACATTGAATGATTTAGATCAACAACAATCAACTTGAGCTGTATATTTGATACAGGTGGCTGATTACATGATGTAGATATTGTGAGTCATGGTCATTGTGCCACCAACTGACAGCAGGAAGTATGGTACTTATAACAAACTTTGCAATAATCCTCTTATCTTTACCAAAATCGCCTCAAACTTGGTTCGAATATTGGCAAGACACGGCTGATGTTAAATGTGTTGATATATTAGTGTTGCAGTGGTAATGCATCATACTTTATTACTCTTTTGTTTGTATGTTTGAGTGCTTTACTCAACAGCATTCACTTCACTATGCATTGTTTTCATACACGGTGGCGGTGGCACCGTAGTGCTTGGGCTCGTAATTGCTGCTTGCAGCTATATTTTATTTTGGTTTTACCGATTATAACTGATATCGGTCACCAGCATTGATTGAAAAATTATGTTTTCTTTAAATAAAACCAACAAGTAATAATGTTGGCCAAATTTTAATGTATTATGTATAAACAATTTTTACTATGACATACACTAAGTATTCATTAATATAATGTAATATAGGAATTTATTGTAATTTTATTTTGTCCTCAATATTTTAGGCCTCGTTGGGTGGTTCCAGTCTTGCCAAAGGGGGAACTAGAAGTTCTACTTGAAGCTGCTATAGCTCTAAGTAAAAAGGGTAAAAAAAAAAAATAAAAAAAAAAGAGAGAGAATTATAGTAATACTAATAATAAAATATTCAAGCTGTATTACAAACGAACCTAGCTGTGGTTTGGATTCTGAAAGGCATTTGTGCTCTGTTTATTTTTTCCCATGAAGGGCTTGATCTGAAGTCTGAGGCATGTCAGAGGTTTTTTCGAGATGGCCTGACAATCTCATTCACAAAAATTCTGACAGATGAGGCAGTGAGTGGTTGGAAGTTTGAAATTCATGTACGTAGCTGTCAGAGCTATTCATCTCACAACTGCTTTAGGCATTATCATAGATCACTGAATTGTTTACCCTGTGAACCCACGAGATGCTTTGACCTTTTTTAGACCCAGACAAAGTGGCATTCTTCTTATGTTGTTATCTATTCTCTATGCTGGGCTATTGATTGCCCTCCACAGAGATGTATCATCAATAACACCCATCGGCTGGTGGAGCTATGTGTGGTCAAGCTGTCTCAAGATTGGTTTCCATTGCTTGAGCTCCTAGCCATGGCAACCAACCCCCACTGCAAGTTTCACATCTACAATGGAACACGCCCATCTGAGAGTGTACCTGCTGGTCCCCAGCTCGCTGATGATGAGCTCTTTGCATGCCCACCAGATGTTCGTTCACCTAAAGTAAGTTCATCCTTTAGTTTTTCTTTCCTCTATCAGTTGCAGCAGACAAAACTTAGATACACTACAAATATAATCATGAAAGTTATAACTTTTTCCTCATTTCTTTATTCATTTTAGTCTGTCTTTCTCTCTGCCCAGGGCTGGTTGGTGGACCTTATAAATAAATTTGGCACACTTGGTGGGTTCCAGATTCTGCATGATCGTTTCATGAGCGGCCAAATTCTTAATGTGCAGATTATTGCAGCTCTCATAAAGTAAGATGTTTATCTCTACAGAAAGATGTCTCGTATATAATGTCAAAGGATGGAGTAATAGTTTAGTTTGTTTTTTTTTTCTTTTTTCACAGGCCATTTGGGCAGTGTTATGAGTTTTTGACATTGCACACAGTGAAGACCTTTTTCTTGCCTGTGATAGAAATGGTTCCACAGTTTCTGGAGAATCTCACAGATGAAGAACTTAAGAAGGAAGCCAAGAATGAGGCTAAAAATGATGCTCTTTCTATGATCATCAAGTCCTTGAAGAACCTAGCATCGCGGCTACCAGGCCAAGAAGAAACTGTCAAGAACTTAGAAATCTTTAGGTTAAAAATGATCCTTAGGTGAGTGACCTTAACCGTCAGCATTAGGTTTGTTAGTGGCTCAGATTGGCAATGACCGTGATCTGTCATTCTTTTGCTTAAATCAAATACATAAAAAATAAATCATGTGGCATTTTCAGGTTATTGCAAATTTCTTCTTTTAATGGAAAAATGAATGCACTAAATGAAGTAAACAAGGTGATCTCAAGTGTTTCATATTACACCCATCGCCATGGCAACCCAGAGGAAGAGGAGTGGCTCACTGCGGAACGGATGGCGGTAAGAGAAATATTTATGAACATTTTGGACAGTGAGCAAAAACTGTAAATTCAGATCATATTTTGATCTACTACTTTTATTGTTGGCTTATTTTAAATGAGGTATTTACTATTAAAATAAATTTTCCAAAATAATGAGGAGTTGTGCTCTGCTCATTGTTTTATTTTTGCTAACATGGGACTTAATTAAGTCGTGATTTTATTGTGAATCACCTTTTCTTCATCCATCATTTTTAGGAATGGATTCAGCAGAATAACATTCTGTCTATTGTTCTGAGGGACAGCCTGCACCAGCCTCAGTATGTGGAGAAGCTAGAGAAGATATTGCGCTTTGTAATAAAAGAAAAAGCACTTACTCTGCAAGACCTGGACAACATCTGGGCTGCACAGGTACCTCAGCTGTTATGACTGTAATAATTTAGCTCAATTACAGAACAGTAGACAACAGTGGGTCTCATTTACCAAGCTCAATACGAACAGATTTTAGTCCATCAGAGCATTTACACAAGAAACTTTTACTACACTTTTATATATGGATTACAATGTCAAATAAAAAAAAAAAACTTGTTTGAGTAGCTTTAAATTTTAGTTACAGAAATATTCTTCTTCTTCTGGCTTTAATCCCACTAGTTGGGGTCGCTGGTGTGGGCGACTCTTCTCCAGGCCATTCTATCGCACGCATCCTCTTCCGGGGATCGCCCCAGCATGGTCTGATTTTGAGTCTCTCGCATCCATTTTAGTTTGGCAACAGTTTTTACGCCGGATGCCCTTCCTGCCGCAACCCTCCCCATTTATCCGGGCTTGGGACCGGCACGGAACACAAATCTACTGATTTGTGGAGATCCATGGCTCCGTGGCTGGGTTATATTAGTTACAGAAATGTAATGGCATTTTGTGAAACCCAGCAATTTCATGTTATAATTATAATTATCAATTTGTATAGCGCTTTTTTACAATGGTACATTGTCTCAAAGCAGCTTTACAGAAATATCATTTTTACATTTACAAGCGACTTACTAATGAGATCACATTCACACACCAATGGTAGCAGAGCTGCCAGCTTGCCATTGGGGGCAACTTAGGGTTCAGTGTCTTGCCCAAGGACACTTCGGCATGGGATCACCCGGGCCGGGATTCGAACCGCCAACCCTACGGTTAGTGGATTAGTGGACAACCCGCTCTACCGACTGAGCCACAGCCGCCCGTTCATGTTCATGGCATTAATTGAAGAAATATGAAATATATATATAATATATATATATATATATATAAAAAGCCAACATAAATTATATTATAGTTTTTTTTTCTGATTTCATGTGAAACCATCTCACATAATTCACATGTAATTCACCTTTTCGGTAATTTGGCTCCAGATTTTGGACTTTCAGGTAGTGTTACCTGTTAATATATATACAGTATGTATATATATAT
>JAFFST010044711.1:68635-81990 GCA_022414735.1 Noturus placidus | reverse complement strand
ACTCCCACAATCCATCACAATGATCCGCCTGGGGCCTTTGAAGACTTTTCTTATCCTCATGTTTGTCTTTGTCATCCACTCTGTTGTGAGAGAAAATGACGAGTACTTGGCATGATCAGGCAGTTCTGCATTATTTCCTTGAGACCGGTGTTTTTGTTATTTATCTCTGTCCAAAGTTTCACCCTCTTCCAGCCACAAGAGGGCTTTAGTGTCACCGGAACTCGTAGATGGGCACGCTGTGTTCAGGAACATGAGTGAGGTTTAGTGACTGGTACCTGAAAAGCAACGCACAGAAATGATTTGTCCTTTGGATGAGAAAAAGCAGGAATGGTATTGATTCTTGTACAACTGGAAAGGAAAGAAAGCAGATTCAGCTGGTATGAATGGGTTTTTGTCAGTAATGAGACCAATATAAAGGTTCATTTTAGGTATGTGAATCAACTTATCTGCCACTATCTAGTCTGTACGGGATTTCGTGGAGTTTTTTTGTGGTAAACTACTTGAATTGGAGAAATTGCAATTGCACAAAATCGTTTTGCTTTTAGCTGTACTCATGTTCACGCACATGAATAGAAGAGTGCTTCGGTTGAATGTGTGTTGTGATCATGTCACACCAAATTTTGTGGAGTTTGCTTGATTTTTTATTTTTTTCATTCATTCCTGCGATCGCAAAATCTTGGAGGGACTGATAATCAAACACCCAATCACAACGCATTGAAAAAAGCAGCATCAATGCTGGTATGAAGAAGTGAGGCTAGAGCTGATTTCTTTCTAACCCAGACTGTAGGTTTATGCAGTCTATCAGTGACACCGAGTGGAACGCCCCCTAGATTTGCTTTCCATTTGGTCTGATATTTTTCAGACACATCTGTCTTCAGCAGTGAGTGAGAAGGCACTTTGTGGTCATCCTCATGCTAATTCAGAGAATAAGAGCACCATTAGTCTAAAAACTCTGGGAGGTTAAGTACAGCGGGGGAAAAAAGTATTTGATCCCCTGCTGATTTTGTATGTTTGCCCACTGACAAAGAAATGATCAGTCTATAATTTTAATGGTAGGTTTATTTGAACAGTGAGAGACAGAATGACAACAAAAAAATCCAGAAAAACGCATGTCACAAATGTTATAAATTGATTTGCATTTTAATGAGGGAAATAAGTATTTGACCCCTCTGCAAAACATGACTTAGTACTTGGTAATGACTTAGTAGTTACTTTTCATTTTCAATGCTCTGGCAGAGGGAAGGAGGTTCTCACCCAAGATTTGACGTACATGGCCCCGTCCATCGTCCCTTTGATGCGGTGAAGTTGTCCTGTCCCCTTAGCAGACAAACACCCCAAAGCATAATGCTTCCACCTCCATGTTTGACGGTGGGGATGGTGTTCTTGGGGTCATAGGCAGCAGGGTTAGGGTTTCAGTCCTTCATGGCGTAGTGTGTTACCAATTGTTTTCTTGGTGACTATGGTCCAACTGCCTTGAGATCATTGACAAGATCCTCCCGTGTAGTTCTGGGCTGATTCCTCACTGTTCTCATGATCATTGCAACTCCACGAGGTGAGATCTTGCATGGAGCCCCAGGTCGAGGGAGATTGACAGTTCTTTTGTGTTTCTTCCATTTGCGAATAATCGCACCAACTGTTGTCACCTTCTCACCAAGTTGCTTGGCAATGGTCTTGTAGCAATTCCAGTCTTAAGAGCACTCCCTTTAAGAGTGTGTTCATAATCTCAGCTCGTCACCTGTATAAAAGACACCTGGGAGCCAGAAATCTTTCTGATTGAGAGGGGTCAAATACTTATTTCCCGCATTAAAATGCAAATCAATTTATAACCTTTTTGACATGCATTTTTCTGGATTTTTTTGTTGTTATTCTGTCTCTCACTGTTCTAATAAACATTCCATTAAAATTATAGACTGATCATTTCTTTGTCAGTGGGCAAACGTACAAAATCAGCAGGGGATCAAATACTTTTTTCCCCCTCATTGTATGTGTAAGTGCTATTTTCTAATTATGCCACTGATGAGAGCTTGTGAGATAATGCTATTGATAGATATTAGATTTTAGCCCATCATGTCCAGCTGTTACTATAACCTGGGAACAGTTAAGCCTGTCGTGGCTTAAAAAAGATTTCACAGATTTTGAATTATAAATATCCCCTTATAAATATTCCTTTATCTACTGCATCTATGTACTGAAATGAATAGACACACTTGTTGACTCAACCAAAGGCATTAACTGGACTGTTAATCATCCGGGGCTGATTTAAAAAAACCTTTAAAATGTACGTCTAAATAGACCGCTTCCATGCATTATTTTTCTTGCATTTCTTGGCTAATTGCTTATAAAAATGTGAAAATTGGACAAAAAGTTGGATTTATCATAAAACTTGCCTCAGGTGTTATCACTGTTTGTAGGACTACCAGACCAATAAAACAGAAATCTTTTTGGCTATCTAACATGAGACTAGGCAAGTTTGATGTCGCTAACCAAGGGGAGGCACAACTAATCGATCCTTCTATGGGTTTATCTGCTACAATGCCATGCAAAGTACGTTAGCTGTCCTTATGCAATGCTCATATCATGTTCACATAACTAGGAACTCATTAACAAGAAGGAAGACATTTACACACCTTGTTATTATGCTCAGCATGAGAGGATGTTAGGGTTAATTTTCAACCCCTTTACTTGTAAAAAAATTTTTTTTTTTAAATCTGTGCATATCCATTTTTTGCCCCCTCACACTACTAACTGACTGTGTGCGCTAGCGTTTGGCAGAATAAAGACTGGTCAGCCAATAAGACACAAGTATTTCCATGTATTTTCCTGTAAACCCTGTCTGATTGGTCTCACCTCCATTCACTGAAGCTATAAAACTACAACACTGCCGCCATCTTTTACTGACGTTCACTTATGTAGTGACAAACTACTCCAAGTGGAGAATTATTCAGAGCTAAAGAAAAAAAAAAGTAATCAGGGCTACAGCCCCTAATGCTCAGGCCAGTTTACACCCCTAGACTCAACTCACTTGTACGGAAAGTTTAAGAAGGCTTGTTTTCTCTTTTCTGTGCACGGAGAAACACTGCTCATGATAATCATGCAAATACTACTTTAGAGGGAGATTATGCTGGAATGTATGCTTCTGCATCTGTGAATGTCTGTAATTAGCATTTCAATTAGTAGCTTCTGTACAGTTATGAATCAAAAATAGATACGGTATCGATCCCGTAAAGGAAAATGCCTTGTTACAGCAGCTAAACAAAAGCACAGTGTGCGCATGATGTGTATCAGACATACACAGGCAGCAGCTAAACATACAAGCGCTAAAGTCCTATAAATACAAATATATGTATATACTAAATGTCCATCTGCTGCTTAAGATGTAAATGTTTGAAACAAACAAAAAAAATATATTATATATATATACACACATACATACACACACACACACACACACACACACTACTGATTCAATATTCAATAAATATTGATCCTTTCTGTTAAAACTGTGCTACCTACAACCCAGTCATCTAGATCATGTCTGGTCAAGTTGAAAGCGTACCATTCAGAGCTTCTGTGATAGTAGAAACCCTCGATGGTTGCTGTGGACTTCTGGAAGCAGATGTAGTAGAAACCAGCAAAGGAAGCACCGCTGATGTCTTTGATTGTGTGGTCTGGGACAAGAAACTGCTCCTGCACTCAAGAGAGGGAGAGATTTTAGAAGACAATCATCATCCTTTGTTAAGGGTGCACACAAAATGAGATTCAAATCAAAGTTTGTTTCTCAGTGCAATTCGACTCAAGAACAGTATCGATTCTGCATTTTCCCTCCAATGCATGAAACAGAGCACTATTACTCACCCTTATTTGCTGTGACTAATTGCATAACCATTGTATCACATAACCACATCAAAAGCAAGGCGAGTTTACAGAAGAGAAAAGGGAGAACCCACGTTGTAATTTTAAAATGACCCAACACACCTGCTTGTAGTGAAAAGCAACAAATGCTCTCTAAACAGACAGTTAATATTACACACTGACCAATAGTAAATTTACAAATTATTAAACAAACAAGTGCTAAATGTATGAAATGAATGAATGAATGAGGTAAGTGAGTCATGGCACATGCTGTCTCTCCCAAAACTTGCCAGTGGCACATTATGCAAAGATTGTTTTCATTAAGACGGGTTGTCATCCCGATTTGCTATCAGCAGAAGTATTGCCGAGACTAATTATTTAAGCAGGTGTTAATATTGCTCATTTACATTTCACTCTTGGAAAACTTTGCCATTTTAAGCACGTACATTTATGGCATTTGGCCGACAATCTTATCCAGAGCGACTGACAGAAGGCTACTGCATTACAAACACATCAGTAAATCAGTAACTCAAAATGCAGATGCAAACATCTGCTAGGAAAATGTAGCTACCATGGTCTTCTAGTAATGGAAGCTTACAACCGCTTACTCCTTTTCAGGGTCACGGGGGAACCTGGAGCCTATCCCAGGGAGAATCAGGCACAAGGCGGGGTACACCCTGGACAGGGTGCCAGTCCATCGCAGGGCACAATCACATACACACTCACATTCATACACTACGAACACTTTAGACACACCAATCAGCCTAACATGCATGTCTTTGGACTGGGGGAGGAAACCGGAGTACCCGGAGGAAACCCCCGACACACGGGGAGAACATGCAAACTCCACACACACATGGCCCTGGCGGGACTCGAACCCCGGACCCTGGAGGTGTGAGGCGAACGTGCTAACCGGATGGATGGATGGACATTTTCCTCACAATATTGGTCCAAGAGCTCGTGATCTCAATTCAGAGGCAAAAAAAAGGAAAAGATTCCCGTTTCATTGAGAAACATGAACTACTACTTTGACATCATTCAATACTAGTCACATTTATTAGCATTTTACTCACACCACAAGCCATACAACAGTCTAGACATACTGTACCTTCCATCGCATGAAGACAAAGTCGCTGTTCTTGAGGTCTTCATAGTCAAAGTCGTCCGAGTTAAAGCTTTTCGCGTACTGATAAAATGCCTGGAACTTGCCCTGTGGATAATCAAAGCAAATCGGACACATTAAAATGTAATTATTCAATCCATCATTGAAAGGCATACTTAAGAATTTTTCAATCTAACCTCTGTCTATCGCATTTATAGTTTATGCCCATGCTTAGTCAATCCCCATCAGCAAAAATTATCCTAAAAAAATTTAAGCAAAGGCAGTTGTATATTTAGTCTTAAAGAAATGGGACTCCTCTGTTCAGAGGGAACAATTTGTGCTGACAGTGGGGAAAATAAAGTATTGAACGTGTCAACATTGGTTTTAGTAAATATATTTCCAACGAGGTCATTTACAAACATCAGTAACTCAAAAAATCTGAAGATACTGAAGAAATCCACAAATATGACAAATTCACAACAAAAAAGTATTGAAAAAGCTAAGAAAAAGCAAGGCATGGATCCTGCTGAAAGTAGTTACAAAGTAATTGTACCTCCCATCTGTGCAAATAAATATCAGCTGGGTTAGTAAATGGATGATCTATAAAAAGGCTTTTCATTACCAAGGTGTCACACAAGAAACAACTCATGATGGGTAAAGAGCTCTCCCAAGACTTTCACAACTTTATTGTTGCAAAACATATTGATGGAATCAGATACAGACGTATTTCAAAACTTCTGAATGCTCCAGTAAGCACCATTGGGGCCGATATCCAGAAATAGAAATAACATCACTCCTTCAACAACCTGCCATGCACAAGCGCTCCTCACAAGATTTTTGAGAAGGGAGTCAGAAGAATAGTCAGAAGAGGAGCCCAAGAGCCAAGGACCACTCGGAAAGAGCTCCAGAAACACCCTGAGGCAGCAGGTGCCATCATCACAGAGAAAACAATAGGCAATGCACTCCTCTGCTCACACTCACGCTGCAAGACTCCATTACTAAAGAAAAGGCATGTCGAAGCTTGTTTAAAGTTTTCTACAACTCATTTGGACAAGCCTATGAAATACTGGGAGAGTGTAGTCTGGTCAGACGAAAGCAAAATTGAACTTTTTGGCTGTCATACTACACACAATGTCTGAAGAAGAAATGGCACTGTACATCACCCTTAAAACACTATACCAACAGTGAAGTTTGGAGGTGGAAGCATCATGGTGTGGAGCTGTTTTTCATCGCATGGTACTGTCAGACTTCATGTAATTGAAGAAACGATGAATGGAGCCCTTTACCGGGAGATTCTTGAGAAGAATCTGCTGCCATCCACCAGGATGATGAAGAAGAGATGTGGGTGGAGCTTCCGACAGGAGAACGATCCAAAACATACAGCAAAGGAAACTCAATTGGTTTCAGAGAAAAAAACAAGGTGGTAGAATGGCCTAGTGAATCACCGGATTTGAATCCAATTGAACAAGATTTAAAGACAATATGTTTAGAAGAATGGGCCAAAATCACACCTGAAAAAAATAAGAAATCACATCTGCGAAAGAAGAAATTAATTTCTTCATACAGGAAGTGTCTTGAAGCATTCTGAGATGCTTTTCTGCTCACTACAGTTGTACTTAGTGCTTATTTGAGTTACTGCAGTTTTCTGTCAGTTCAAACCAGTCTGGCCATTCTGTTAACCTCTCTCATCAACAGTTACCGGATGTTTTTTCTTTATTGCACCATTCTGAGTAAATTCTAGAGAATGTTGTGCGTGATAATCCCAGGAGATAAGCAGTTATGGAAATACTCAAACCAGTCCATCTTGCCAATCATGATTGATTAGATTGATGTGAACACTACCTGAAGCTTCTGGCCCGTATTTCCATAATTTTATACACTGTAATGCTGCCATACAACTGGCTGATTAGATAATTGCATGAATGAGTAGATGTACACATGTTCCTATTACAGTGTTCAGTGAATGTATTTTAACTCTGAGTTGGGACCTCTGCTGTTCACACAGTTCAACTGCTTTAAATTCATAATCAATAGAATGTAGATTCCCAAAATGCACATCTTCAATACATTTGCATCGTGACCAATAACGATCCATCATTACACCCCAAGTAGTTTTGACTTAAAATTCAATTGTTTCTCCCAACAAACAGCTTTCATTTAGGAAGGAACTTAGGATAAGCAGTGAGGAGGTCAGCCTGTTTGTGAAGTTTAAGAAAAGCCTCCTGGAAAAGCTCCTTCCTGAAGCAATTTGAGAAGAGATAAGTGTGTAAAGATTCATCAGGAACACTGAAGAATTTAAAATATACAACAGTTTTGATGTGTTTAATCCTTTTCTGTTCACTTCACTGCACAAGTCTGTGTTAATGTTTGCATTATTTTGAGTTTTGACTGGTTCTTCAAGTCCCACTTAGTGTAACCGAGTAAGCATTTAAAGCATATTTCTGAATTAATATGACAGCTTTCTGTAAGGATTAAATTATCTAATGTGTTTGGCACAAGGAGAACAAATAGCAGGAAATACAATATGTGTAGGCTCAGGCTAAGGAAGACTGTAAGAACTACTATTTAAAACACAGCCACATATAATAATTCCATGCTTCTATAAAGGCAAAGTCTAAAAAAAATTGAACATTCAGGTACATTACCCAGTGCTTGCGGTCAACATCCTCATCCGCATCCCACTTCCTGGTGAGAAAGGGACGTTTCTGACTGATGATTTCCCCAGCAAAGAAAGTAGTCAGGGTGGGATATTCCTAAAGAGAGAAAATGAGCAAAGCTTAACTAAGAGACCCAAAATCCATTTGCCTAATGTGTTCATATGGGCGAGCAACCTTGAGCGGAACACACTGCAAATGTAATTCAAAATTAAATGCAAACGAAACAACATGGCTGAACAAACCAGGATAAGAAAACATCCTTTCCTGGCTATTAGAGTTTTTTTCATCTACATGTAGGTTCAACAACCAGATAAAGAAAATTAACTTTACCTCAGTCTACAATCATCCCCTCCCCTTAATCTGTAATCTCACACTTAACTAGCTCACCATATGTTACATAACCTTTAGCCACCACTTTTTAGTCTAGTACAACCAAAATATGGAAGTGGGCAGTACACAAGAACGTTTATTTTCCTGGTGAGATAGGTATGGAATTTATCATTATGACCAGTCCCCCAGTCCCCCTGCCCCAAAGCCATACACTCATTAATCTTATTTATTACTGCTCTTTATCAATTACTAGCAAGCAGAGAAAAGACAGAAGACAGAAATAAGACTCCATAGACCTCTTCAGATAATATCTAGTTAAAGACATCTTTGGATTTTGCTGCACTGGCATCTACGGTTTACGCACTTGCATTTTGAACTGGTCCTTTTTGGTCCATCAGCATTAAATCTCCACTCTAACGAGGTTCCATCTGGTATCTTCTTTGATTAGTCCCTCTAGGAAAACCCTTAAAGGTTCAGAGAAGTGCCCTTCAACATGAAACATTTCCTCACACTTAACCAGTACTCCTGAGAAATGATCGCAAGGTGTACAGCTGCCAGCACAAATACAATCCATATGACAAAAAGCTGATTACGATACAAGATGGATGCAGCACTCCCACTGCCAAAACTCTGCCCCCTCATAGAAAACATTTTAGACCTGTGACTGGATAGCAACATCAAACATCTCTCATACTTAAGAGTCTGAAATTATAACCTGTGCCAGCGAGGATGTCTGGAGTTGTGGGCCACAGCAGGAAGTGAATTAAACTCAAATCCATATTAACTGCCAGGTTTATGAAAGCAGACATTAACTAAGAAAGCTTGGGTCATTAGGACGTGAAAGTCACCTCACCTCAGTAAGCCCCTTGATCTTGAGATATCCGCACAGGTATGAGTCCTCCATCGTTACATGCTACAAAGAAGAGGGAAATTAATTTCAATTAGGAGAAAAAAAAAGGTGTCCATTGCTACAATCGCAATGCAATGTCATTCATTTGGGACCATATTCACAAAATGATGTTAGTGATGACTAAAATACACTGCTTATGCCAGGTGCACACTGCGATTTTTAATAGTCATTGCCAATAGCAGTAACCATGTCACACTGTAGGATCTCAGTTGTCATTAATGACTCCGTTTACATGGACAGTAATTACTGACCTTATTTTGAATAATACAATATTCTGATTAAGGTGTTTACATGAGTCACTTTAGAATATTCCTTTCATACAGGCATGCCTTTTAAGATTTATATATTTCGCTTGAGTCTTATGCCTGTTGTTGGGTTTTATAATATTTATACAACCAGCAATAGTTAGTGTAGCCATCATGTGCCGAGGTGTGTGTGTGTGCGTGTGTGTGTGGGGGTTGGGGTGAAAATGAATCATGTGTAAATGAACCACATGTAAAATTACATATAAATGAATTATATATAAATGAATCATATATAAATCTTGCTTGGGGGGTTGGGGGGGGGCGGTGTTACTGGGGTTAAAAGTTTGATTCTGTATGGATTTATGAAAATGAATCATATGAAATTAAATCACATGTACATGAATCATAAGTAAATTAATCAAATGTAAACTTTCCTGGGTGGGGTGGGAGGGGCTGTTATCGGGGTAAAAAATGTTGATTCTGTATTGATATATTTTGTTGTACTCTGAAAAGTGTATGAGAATCAATAAAAATTGTTTTTTTTTATTGAGAATTTCACGCGTCAACATACAGTTGGTCTTTGTTATGGTACCGTATACAGTTTTGGGTGTTTCAGTTTTAATTTTACGAACGCTTCAAGTGCAGTTAATTATTTGTCATACTATAAGTGCAAATAGACGACTGCATGAAGCACTAGGCTGGGTCCCAAACCGCAGACTTAACCACTATATAGTAGATGAAATACTGTTTCCACCTTCTATATACTGTAGTATGTGGTTTCGGATGCAGCCGTGCTCTCGTTTGCCGTCAAACGGCTCAGTACTGCCGTGCGAGTGTGTGTATATGCGTCAAGTCGCAAAATACGGCGAAAACACCCACATGTGTGATTAAGGTGTTTACATGTCTATAATGCACTCTCATAATGCAACCAAAATAGGAATACTAAATGTGTCTTAAATTGATTTGTGTTTAATTCAAGTATGACTTTATTTGGATTAAGGTCATCGATAATCATGGTTTACATGCTATTCCTTAATTACAAAATCGTCTTAAAATCGGAATATTGTTATCCATGTAAACATACAGAATATCAGACTGTATGCCGGTCGGGATGCGAAAAACAGACGCACACAAGAATACTGGTACGGAGTAGGAGAAAACACATTACCGACAGGATTGTGCCTCAAATCTTCCTACATTGCCAGAATTTAATTGTGACGGCCGCTAATCTGCCGTCAAGGAACATGCCGATCAAAGACCACAGATTTTGGCCTAGGATTATAGGAATCTTGTAGGATTCTCAAAATTTGTCTCAGACAACCAAATCGTTGCCAGAATCGTACAGTGTGAAATCCGGCTTTAAACAGAAAATAAAATCAAGTCAAATGAGAAGCAAATTACTTGGTTTCTTTTGGTTTTAATTCATGTGTTTTTAGAAACACAGACACACACATACACACACACAAACAGTGAGTACACCCCTCACATTTGTGTAAATATTTGATGATATCTTTTCATGTGTCAACACTGAAGAAATGACACTGTGCTACAATGTAAAGTAGTGAGTGTACAGCTTGTGTAACAGTGTAAATTTGCTGTCCTCTCAAAATAACTCACACACAGCCATTAATGTCTAAACCACTGGCAACAAAAGTGAGTACACCCCTAAGTGAAAATGTCCAAATTGGGCACAATTAGCCATTTTCCCTCCCCGGTGTCATGTTAGTGTTACAAGGTCTCAGATGTGAATGGGGCGCAGTTGTGTTAAATTTGGTGTCATTGCTCTCACACTCCCTCATGGTCACTGGAAGTTCAACATGGCACATTATGGCAAAGAACTCTCTGAGGATCTGAAAACATGTTGCTCTACATAAAGATGGCCTATAAGAAGATAGGCTATAAGAAGATTGCCGAGACCCTGATACTGAGCTGCAGCACGGTGGCCAAGGTCATACAGCTGTTTAACAGGACAGGTTCCACTCAGAACCGGCCTCGCCATGGTCGACCAAAGAAGTTGAGTGCACGTGCTCAGCGTCATATCCAGAGGTTGCAGCATTGCTGCAGAGGTTGAAGGGGTGGGGGTCAGCCTGTCAGTGCTCAGACCATACGCCACACACTATCAAATTGGTCTGCATGGCTGTTGTCCCAGAAGGAAGCCTCTTCTAAAGATGATGCACAAGAAAGCCAGCAAACAGTTTGCTGAAGACAAGCAGACTAAGGACATGGATTACTGGAACCATGTCCTGTGGTCTGATGAGTCCAAGATAAACTTATTTAGATGGTGTCAAGCGTTTGTGGCGGCAACCAGGTGAGGAGTACAAAGACAAGTGTGTCTTGCCTTCAAGCATGGTGATGGGAGTGTCATGGTCTGGGGCTGCATGAGTGATTCCGGCACTGGGGAGCTACAGTTCATTGAGGGATCCATGAATGTCAACATGTACTGTGTCATACTGATGATCAGTATGCAGTATTCCAGCATGATAAAGACCCCAAACACACCTCCAAGACGACCACTGCCTTGCTAAAGAAGCTGAGAGTGAAGGTGATGGACTGGACAAGCACGTCTCCAGACCTAAACCCTATTGAGCATCTGTGTGGCATCCTCAAACGGAAGGTGGAGGAGCACAAGGTCTCTAACATCCACCAGATCCGTGATGTCGTCATGGAAGAGGACTCCAGTGGCAACCTGTGAAGCTCTGGAGAACTCCATGCCCAAGAGGGTTAAGACAGTGCTGGAAAATAATGGTGGCCCCACAAAATATTGACACTTTGGGACACATTTGAACATTTTCACCAAGTGAGGGGTGTACTCACTTTTGTTGGCAGTGGTTTAGACATTAATGTCTGTGTGTTGAGTTATTTTGAGAGGACAGCAAATTTACACTGTTACACAAGCTGTACACTCACTACTTTACACTGTAGCACAGTGTCATTTCTTCAGAGTTGTACATGAAAAGATATCATCAAATATTTACACCAAACATGCTCAACTGATTATGGACCAGTGTGTGTGTGTGTGTGTGTGTGTGTGTGTGTGTGTGTGTGTGTGATTTCACACGGTCATGAAAAAAAAAAGCCAGACCTGTGCTACATGATGGTAAAAGATCTGCTCTGGGGTCACTTGTGCCTGCAGTGTGAATGAAGCCTTTTGTACTAATCACGCAGCTACTTGGCACAATTTCGTCATGAAGCTCCACTGCGAGTCAGAAGCGAGAACACGTCTAAGACACGTCTCCAACATGTCAATAAAGTCACGTTAACATTCATTCACCCCGCTTCCAGTCCACACCGCTCAGAAAGCGAGCCGGTCATGTGACACACAGCTCGGGGTCTGGATCACAACACGTAGCGTTAGTTCAGCTAACTAGCATGACCCGGTAGTTAAGCAGCTAGTCAAACGGTTAGACTGTTCCAGAAACAAGCTAGCTCTCGAGCAGACATGTCAGGTGTCAGCTGCTAACAAGTGGCGCGCGCTGAACTACCTGCGTTTCAGGGTTAGGAAATAAAACTAGCCTCACAGCCCGAGCGTAGCAGATCAGGTTAGAGGGCATGCGAAGTAATCATTTACACAGTTACCTGGAGGACAACTTCGACGTCGTAAGAGTTGCCTTTGCTCTTCTGATGGCCGCGAAACTGAGAGCCGCTGTACAGGAGCGAGGTGGCCACGCCGGGCTGCTGCGTGTTGATCGGGGGCGGCGGAATGAGAGAGGCCGAGGACACGCAGGCCGCTGCTGAGCCGGGACAGCGCTCGGTACGGACCGGCATGGTTTGTTTTGATCGCTTCGGCGGGGTGAACCCCGACTCAGAGTCACGAATCGAATTCAACAAGATATAGGAACTCGACACATGGGGCGGTGTGGTGTGTTAATTCAGAGAGCCGTCCTCCGGTCAGCCTTCAGTCGGTCGGCATCTATGAAGGAATGGGGTCGTCAAAAACTAACATTTCTCCTGATTGGATGGGGAAGTGTCACGTGTTAGAGTGAAGCAACGCTGATTCGCCATTTGAAGAACGGTGTGATGGGAGTTGTAGTTTGAGGGAAGTGCAGAGCCCAGAAATGAATACTAAGCACTGGATACTACACATATCCACACGTGTGGGTGTGTGTGTGTGTGTGTGTATATATATATATATTCATCCATTCATTCATCTTCAACCGCTTACTCCCTTTCGGGGTCACGGGGAACCTGGAGCCCATCCCAGGAGGCATCGGGCACAAGGCGGGGTACACCCTGGACAGGGTGCCAGTCCATCGCAGGGC
>JAFFST010044711.1:30674-51519 GCA_022414735.1 Noturus placidus | reverse complement strand
GGGGGCATTTTGGGATATTTTTGGGATGTTTCCAGAATTCCACTGCAGTGACATCTGACAGGTTTTTTTCTCCAGACAACCACACATTTAGTACTACTAATAATGATAGAACAATTACTACAGTGTACTTATAATATAATATAATATAATATAATATAATATAATATAATATAATAATATCAGGGCTCCAGGCAAAAAAAATAAAAATCTAGGAGCTATTGGCTCATAAACCCAAAATATTTAGGTGCCAAATCAAATTTTCAGGAGCCAAAATATAGTGATGTCATATGACATACAATATCATTGTTAAAACGGCTACCTCATACTGCCTTTTCTTTCCCCTCTGTACTGTCTGCCTTTGATTACCCTGCCACCCATAGTTTACACAATATGTGCAGTGTTCAGTAAATCATATTGAATCATATTACCATAAATACTTAAATATTCAGTTATTTGTTTCTTTTTTTCACTTTTTTATTCAACTATGTACAATTAGTTGTTTCCTGCTTATTCAGGCTCAGAGTCCGTATCTCCCATCACCACCATGTCAATGTCACTTGGCCAACCAGTGTAGTTAGGTCTGCGCCTTCTTTTGCTTGCAGACAACCAGCGCATCACACTGGGCTCTGGTTCAAACTAGTCGAGTGAGGGGACAGTGCTGATCCTCACGAAGTCTTCCAGTGTTTTAACACATAAGGAACTGTGCACTTTTGACTTTATTCTCTTCTGTGCTGAGAACCCTTTCGCACTGAGCTGCAGATATGGGAAGAACCAGCATCATTTCAACTAAGTGAAGAATTTTCTTAAAAATCTGTGCAGAATGACTCCTTCCTTAGCATCACTTTCCATAACTCGGTGTATGTCTTATCCGTGAACTGACCTTTCACTAATGTTTTCAGCATTCTCCATTCCCTTTGCACAGCTGTTCCATCAGATAAGTGCCTACAGTATACAATAACATTGTCTTTTCCTGAGACGTCTGTGCTACAATCACATATAACAGAGATGTCATTTTCCTCCTCCAGCACACTGCTTTTCAATTCATCTGCAGTGCAACCTACAAACTCTGCACATGCTGTATCATTATCATGTCTTTGATACATCCATACCATTATTGATGAAGAAGAATGGTATGGATGTATCAAAGACATGATAATGATACAGTATGTGCAGAGTTTGTAGGTTGCACTGCAGATGAATTGAAAAGCAGTGTGCTGGAGGAGGAAAATGACATCTCTGTTATATGTGATTGTAGCACAGACGTCTCAGGAAAAGACAATGTTATTGTATACTGTAGGTTATTGTATCTGAGAGTTAAACTTTGTGCACGGTATCTCTTCCACTGCAATCATGTAGGCTGCATTGAATTTTATTTTCAATTCCCTCATCTCTTTTTCTGCGACTTTATCATTAGCACGTTGCACTGTTTTCACAGCTATGGAGTTAGCTTATCAAACCACATCAAACTAAATTAAACACCTTTAATACAAGTTAAAACTTACAACTTTTTAACCCGATAAAGTGACGTTAAACCTGTTTCTGTTCATCTATACAGCCGACGCTTCAAACCCTGCAGGACAAGAGCACAGCGTTTATTTATTTGTAAACCATACAGGAGTGCACGTGATAGGGCAGGTATACGCATGCGCAATAGGAGATGAGCGTTCAGTAGTCTAATACAAGAACACGCATGGTCATTTCTGTTTCATTTGATTTGAAATTTTGTTTGTGGGTAACGGTGGCCGGTATACGCATGCGCAATAGGAGATGAGCGTTCAGTAGTCTAATACATGAACACGCATGGTCATTTCTGTTTCATTTGATTTTAAATTTTGTTTGTGGGTAACGGTGGCCGGTATACGCATGCGCAAAAGGAGATGAGCGTTCAGTAGTCTAATACAAGAAGACGCATGGTCATTTCTGTTTCATTTGATTTTAAATTTTGTTTGTGGGTAACGGTGGCCGGTATACGCATGCGCAATAGGAGATGAGCGTTCAGTAGTCTAATACAAGAAGACGCATGGTCATTTCTATTTCATTTGATTTGAAATTTTGTTTGTGGGTAACGGTGGCCGCTGGCGACTGGCAGAAGAAACATGGTCGCAAAATTAAAAAGTTAGTCGTATTGGCGACCATTTTAGTCGCCATCTGGAGACCTGAATATAATATAATATAATACAGTCTTTATATGTCACATATACAGTAGAGCACAGTCAATTTTTTTTTTTTTGCATACCCCAGCCTGTCAGGAGGCTGGGGTCAGGGTGCAGGGTCAGCTATGATGCAGTGCCCCTGGAGCAGATAGGGTTAAGGGCCTTGCTCAGGGGCCCAGCGGTGGCCACTTGGGCTTGAACCCCCGACCTTCCAATCAGTAGCCAAGAGCCTTAACCACTTAACCACCACTACTCTCAATAATAAAATAAAATAAAATAAAGGAAAGGTGCATTCTACATGCTGTTGACATTTTATAACAATCTTGCCTCACACAAATAATATAAAAAAAAACTAGGAAAACAGGAGATAGTTTGTTGTTGGTAATACTATGTACATATTAGCACTGGAGAACATTTCTTCCGAAAGTAACAGAACAGATCATATGTGTAAATATTACAACTTCTTCAAATGATGATGTTCAGAACAGTCAGTAGTTTATGTTTCCCCAGAGCTCGTTTTCATTTTCAGATGATATCTGGTTCACCTTGTGCCATGCCCTAGATTAGTTTTATAGCGACTCAGTGCAACAGAAATGTCGTGTACTCGCTATTCAAGCTCTCTAGTCCAGAATTAGTACTTTAGTATTCAGCAATACACTCATAATACTATCAATATATCTGACATAAGAAATGTGAGCGAAGAAAAGTAAAAATATGAGTCAGTCAAAGGTCACTTACCGATTTGGTTTCTATTTACATAGGGACTCGCGTCTCGCGTCTCCAGCTGTTGCCTAGCAACAGAGCACAGCTCTAGCATAGTGCCTTCAACATCATGGAACGCTCATAGCGGTTCTTTAATATTAGCTGATTGCACTTTTACATGGAAAAGCCCAGGCATTAAGTGGACTGTGTTTGTTATCACTGGTAGACTCTTTTACACAGTTGGTGTTAAGAAAGTACAAAACCTGGCACAAATATATAAAACTTTGTACTGTATAAGGAACAACTCTCTCTCTCTCTCTCTCTCTCTCTCTCTCTCTCTCTCTCTCTCTCTCTCTGTCTCTCTCTCTCTCTCTGGCAATAGTGCTGGATATTATTTAAATTATAGGTTTATATTAATGAGCTTGTAAAACATTATCACTTTAACAGTAACAACTAAATTACAAACTATAATCTATAGTAAGGCTAATAATAAACAGATTACAAATGTATTCTTATTTAACAGAGAAAACACATTATCGTTTAACTTCATTATAGTAAAGTTTTCTGCAAAGATAAACTTACATGTCATCTCTGGAGGCTTGGGTGTTGATGCTTCATAATGATTGGTAGGTTTTCCACCACAGGAGAGTCTTCAGGAAGATACTATAATGTAAGAGAGAACAAGAATTAACGTGTTTCATGGATGTTCCACAACATTAAATGTAACTATAAATGATGTGCTATTCTTTACTAAATGAAATCAGTGCGGTATAAGGGGAATAAAAATACTTCTGGACATACTTTATTAGAGGAAATAATCAACATTGGGGTGGTAAATAACCCTGGTTTGTATATCACCCCACCCCATTATTGATTATTTTCTTATAAAAGTACATTGTGTTTTATGCCTTACTTAGTCTTATTCAGTTTAGTCCTGCTAACTAGCTAAACATTGCCGCACTTACACCCAAATACAAATTAACAGGCTTTTGTAGCTTGAAATCGCTTTTTACAGTAGAGTTTCACGAAAGAGGAGCCTGTGAAGGCAGCGCAGATCGCCTTCGATGTTTGATTGGCAGACATTGTCATCACTCAGTGAAAAGTTTTATCTGTGTTGTCCAATCAAATCTCGTCGTGGCAGACGCTTCTTCCTTCTGCGCCCACCCACTGTCCTCTCCTGCCTGTGCAGGGTTTGTTGTTATCAAGATGGAGTTCTTGTTGGGGAATCCGTTTAGCACTCCCGTCGGCCAGTGTATTGGTAAGTTACATGGTTATACCAGGCCTTTATTTCAAATATATGTTTTAATAAAATAGGTTGTGTAGCTCGACGCTTTCATTTCATCGTATTCCACAGTTAATTAGCATACTACCGGGTAGCTGTTGAACTAGCCTAGCAGGCTAACAGTGTTAGCTGGACTGTTTCATCCAATGTAACGTTCAATATTATGGAGTGTCACTGTTAGCAGACCTGCTGATTCATATCCACGCTAACAGGCACCCTAACAAGACCGTTCAATCAGATAGACGCTTGTCTTATGGGCTGAACAATTATTAAACTCATTTGACTTTATTAATTTTAATTTTACGCTGTAACCAGGTTCCTCAGGGCAACCAATCTACTGCACTGGCACTTTATTTCAGATTTGTTCAATACATTGCGTAATTATTGCGTAATAACGTATTGACGTCATCATTTCTGTTATTCTGAAGTGTATCTGACAGTCCGATCATTTAAACCGGAAATCAGGCATGTCCGATAAGAAGAAGGGAATGAACTATAATAATAATAATAATAATAATTAATCAATTTGTATAGCGCTTTTTACAATGGTACATTGTCTCAAAGCAGCTTTACAGAAATATCATTTTTACATTTACAAGCGACTTACTAATGAGACCACATTCACACACCAATGTGTAGCAGAGCTGCATGCAAGGTGCTAGCTTGCCATTGAGGGCAACTTAGGGTTCAGTGTCTTGCCCAAGGACACTTCGGCATGGGATCACCCGGGCCGAGATTCGAACCGCCAACCCCACGGTTAGTGGATTAGTGGACAACCCGCTCTACCGACTGAGCCACAGCCGCCCCGAACTCTCTCCTATTGGACAGTCTGAACTGAGAGTCTGCTCTCATCCAGGACTGATCTGAACCCAACACCAGTTTTATCATTGGAGGGATGACCAGTCTTCTTTTGCTTGTGTTGAATGCCAAACAGATTCTTCCATTCTCTGTACATTACAGATAGAAGAGGTTTTAGGATGCTTTCACACCTATTAGATTAGATTAGATTAGATTGCCATTTGCACAGGTACGAAGCAGTGCAGGTAAATGGTCTGCACTTGTATAGATAGCGCTTTTATCCGAATTGCTTTACATTCACACAAACCAATGGTAGCAGAGCTGCCATGCAAGGCGCTAACTTGCCATCAGGAGCAATTTTGGGTTCAGTGTCTTGCCCAAGGACACTTTGGTATGTGTAGTCATGTGGGCCGGGAATCAACCCGCCAACCCTACGATTAGTGGACAACCCGCTCTACCACCTGAGCCACCCCTGGTAGATTGACATTCTTGTCCGTAACATATGCATATTCATTTAATTTAACAAATAACAAATTTAAAATAAATTGTTATATGAAAACTCAATCTGGCATAGCCGGTGAGATAATTAAAAATACAACCTATTCATAGACTGTGGATTGTATGACTGCGAGTGGAATATTTCCCTCCAGCATCAATGTCTTTTGCAGTCAGTCTGATGGTGGCCTGAAACAAACTATTATAAAAACGTGCCTTATGAGTGGCGATTCTCGTTGGTTTTTGATGTCTTAGTTTCTATCCTGTATTATTCCACCTGAACAAAGAGTGAGCTGGGGGATCCGTAGAGGTTTGCTCATAGCTGATGATTCTCTCTGCAGTGTAAATGACCTGTTGAAGTGATCTTCTTTCAGCCTGGGTGGTATTTCCAAACCATACGGTAATGCCGCTTGTGAGAATACTTTCAACAAGTCCTTTGTAAGCCTGGGTGAGGGGCTATTAGTACATTGTCAGAGTCCGAATCAAAGCAAAATTGATACTTTTGTTGTCCCTGTGAAATCAAAATTGATGTATTGTGGCTTTTAGTATGAATATGTTAACCTTAAGGTTCTCTATAAGCTGGTGTGCTCCAAAACTATGACAAAATTCGCATTTAGAAGAGAGATGCATTCAAAATCTCTCTCTACCACCAATAAGGATCAACAATCTCGATAACATAATTTTCCGCTTTAACGTCTCATCAGATTTTCTGTCCAATCAAATGCTCTCTAGAATCTGAAGTGTCCCACCCCGTATGTTATGTTCAAATCACCTTGCTGAAGTTCCCATTGTTGAGCGTTTGGACATTTTAAAAAGGGGAGGAGCCACTCAATATGTCCCGCCCTGACGTCCAGTTTCAGTGGAAATTACATCAACGCGTCGAATAACGCTATGCGTTTCAATGCATTGTCCCCGGGAACTTTAACAAAAAGGGGGAAAAACCACACTGACTGACTGGCATGTACGGCTGAATGCGTACCCGTAAAACTCATTCATTCGTTGGTTAGTAATTTGGCCAAGGGAAAAGTCTAGAGAAATCCTTGCTAAGTGTACGTAGAGAAGAAAAATCACCCAAGGACAGAGAACACAATTTAGTCAGCATTTAAATTTTTTCTCTTGTTGTTTGCCAAATTCAAATATCCAAACAGATTGCATTTCTGCAGCACTACAGCTCTGTCCTTTGGCTCAGTTTAGCAGCTTGCATCAACAAAAAATGCAAACGGTGCACGCAACCCAAATTACACTGCATCTTTTATTCACTTCCTGCAGTTGAGTTGCGTCACATTGCTTCCTCACAGCAAACTCAGACAGGACCGGTGTAGACCTGTAGGTGAATGCTATGCTCTCACCTGCCTGACAGAACCGCACTGAAGGGGAAACATACAGGGGTTCGATTCAAAAGACTAAATGCGGCTAAATTGCTGAAGACTAAATGTGAAGGTATCCTTAATATCAGCTGCTACCCAGCCTTAATCTGAACTGGTAACTAAGATGACTTTTTGCTTACAGGTGGCAGTGGTAGCTTAGCGGTTAAGGCTTTGGGTTACTGATCAGAAGCTGCCACTGTTGGGCAAGGCTTTTAACCCTCTCTGCTCCATGGGCGCCGTATCATGGCTGACCCTGTGCTCTGAGCCCAACTTCCTGACAGGCTGGGGTATGCGAAGAAAACAATTTCACTGTGCTCTACTGTATATGTGACCAATAAAGACTCACTAAGCTTCTCTCACTGAGCTGTGTGAGATTTCATAGGCATGACGATGAGAACGTAATGAGGTGAGTGACGGGAGACAATCACTTAAAAGGGCCAGTAGGATTTCTACCAGGGCCAGTGCCACCCCAGGCCCCCCAAGTCCCCCCCCCCTCACAAGCAATTCCTGCTTCATGAAACATTAACACACTTGCAGTTAACCCAACTTTATTTTAAGCAGCACAAACTGAATGTCATTTTCAATATGGTTGGGAAGAATCTGTTACGATCTTGTTGGCAGTATGGGTTTCCTGTTCCTCTGCAGCAGACTGTGTGATTCAGCAGTTTGTTGTGTAAAAGTGGAGATGCATGAATCATGCACGGGTGCAAGATTTCTTAATCATCTCTCTGAACATTTGCAAATGTTTTGCATATAAATATTGTGAACATTTCGTAAATAAAAGTGCTCATGGAGGCAAGCAGGAGCTGTTCTGTTGAGCTCTGTGTCTGTTTACTGACCTGAATTTCAAATTGCTGTTGACTGAAGAGGAAAGTGAAGCCAGAATAAATGAGGGCGGTTGTAAATAGGTCAGATATTAAGGCCTTGATAGTTGTTTATTGATGATTAAAAAAAAAAAAAAAAACTCTTTTATTGAGTCATAGGCAAAAAAATTCTGAGCTGCTGCTGTGAGATAGTCTGGATTGAAAATGTGTACTTCGTATGTCTTTATACAGCAGCTCGAATGTTATCAGGTCTTGACGTTAGGCATGAAACTACATGGTGATGGACAACAGCTGACAGCCAGTCAGGAGAAAACAAGCATATGAGAGTATAAACAAAGCAGGTGTGAAACACTGAGTAAGATACTATAAGCAAAAAAGTGATTGGTCGATTTATCCATGTTGTAGAATGTTACCCATTTAGGCATACTATGTAGGACATATTATGTGGTTTGAGATGCAGCCCTGAATTCTCTTTGAATGTGTATCAATGTGGCACTCATGGCCATTTCTAGATGCTCTTATGTTTTGCTCTAATTGTAAAATAATAATAATAATAATAATAATAATAATAATAATAATAAAATGATCTATTAATATTTATAACAGTTTTTTTGTTTGTGCGCAAACCTTTATATAATGATACAGATCAAGAATCATAACATGATATTGTTGTGTTATTGTCTGTCCCAGATCTCTCTGGGCCTGTCTGGTTGGGGTCCTGAGTGGATTAACAGAAAAGCGTTTACCCTGTTGTCAGAGTAATCCGTGGCCTGGAGCCCTAAAGAGCAAAATTGGCCGAGCGCCTCTGCGGATGGCAGTACACACTCCCCTGATGATTATAGTGACACTGAGCCAATCTGTGTGCGCATATATGCTGAAGAGGAGAGTTAGTGTTCATCAGCTGCTGGATGATTTTACCTCTGCAACAGTCTCCGGGGGGGGGATAAACCCGGATGTATGATTTTACCTCTGCAATAGTCTCGGGGGGGGGGGAATAAACCCGGATGTATGATTTTACCTCTGCAACAGTCTTTGTATGATGAATGTTGATTTTTATTGAGGCACACAGATGGTAGGGTCAGAAATTGGTACCGACAGCATGAATCCCTGGACCCGAACTGCCTTGTGTCAGCAGTCCAGGCTGGTGGAGGTGGTGTAATGGTGTGGGGAATGTTTTCTTGGTACACTTGGCCTGTTAATACCAATCAATCATCGCTTGAATGCCACAGTCTATTTGAGTATTCCAGGTCAGTGTTTCCAGGTCTGCACTCATCCAATCAGTTTTCAATCGACGAATAGCAACGAAGATACGTTCAACGTTTCTGTTTAGCCCAGGAAAAGCATAGTAGAATTGATTCTTATAAACATTGAATTTTGTAGAATTTTTAATAGCATTTGTTTAGACCGTTAATAATGATAGTTGATATTTGCCAACACCTGATTTATACCTGCATCTAATGTATGCTTGTAAAAGATTGTCAGAACATATTGCATACTTTTAAACTTGTGGCATTTAGTCTTAATTTTAAAAGTTGATGTACCACTTGAGCGGTATGAGAACTGTTATAATAGTGTGACCTCTGAATGTGTGGTGCCATGACCTACTATTTTTTTTTTTTTTTTAAATAGCAACTAATGCATATGCAAACCATGCCACAGTTTTGTAAATCGTGTCTGTTCAGGTTTCCAACCAGAAACTGTAACACACATCTTTACGGATTATTGTAGAAAATCTGTTTGTGTCTGCAAAATAAGATTAATTTGTAGTTTTACCAGCGCTCCTGGCCCAGCATCATCCCAGTGCTTTTAGACTATATTAATCTACACTATACGATACACTAAAGTGCTTGACGTGAACATTGCTTTGGGAAAATGCAGCAGCGCTGGTTGTAACTGTAGCTGCACTCCGGCTTTGAGGTAGCGGATGGTACAGCCTGATGCTCAGCATCACATGACCTGCAGTGTTTTTCCTCTCAGATGAAATTCATAGCATCATGCTTAATTGTAGAAGAACGGACCAGATTTGCTTTAGCTTTGTTAGTTATTTGATTGGACACTTTATCGGACCTGCTTCCTTTCCATGTCTGTCTGTCTTTGTCTGTCTTATTTAATCAGTTTTCCTTTCAAGGCTGAATTTAACTTGTGTGCGTACCTGAAAGTCGGACAACGGAAGTTGTTAAATGTCTCAGACAAATACGGATTTCTCTCTGGCAACAAGCTACTTACAAATCTCCGCCTGCTTGTGTAACATATTGTTACAGTTCTTCTTATAAAAAGATATTTCTGTATTAGGATGCAGGGTGGGTCATGCCGGCTTAGTGCTTAGCATGTTTACCTCGCACCTCCAGGGTTGGGGGTTTTATTCCCACTTCCACTTTGTGTGCATGTTCTCCCCGTGCTTTGGGGGTTTCTTCCGGGTAATCCTCCCCCCTGTCCAAAGACATGTTTTGTTGGCATTGGTATTTCCAGCTTGTCTGTAGTGTGTGTGCACGCGATGTATTGGTACCCCGTCTAGGGTGTCCCTCGCCTTGTGGCCCGAGTCTCCTGGGATAGGTTCCCGGCTCCCCGTGACCCTGCATAGGATAAGCGGTATAGAAAATAGATTGATGGATGTTGTAGGATGCCTTCATATATGCTGCGTTTAATCTGTTCGAATCAAGCCCTGGAGCATTTCCCCCTCAGTGTACCGTATTTTCCGCACTATAAGGCGCAGTCTCAATTACGGGGTCTATTTTGTACTTGACCAATACATAAGGCGCACCGTGTTCTAAGGCGCATGTGGTTGTTACGCCAACCAAAGCCGCACAACATTTTTTTTTTTTTTTACAGATTTTGGAACTCAGACCACACATAAGGCGCACCGGATTATTAGACGCACGGCCGATTTTTGAGAGAATTTAAGGCTTTTAGGTGCGCCTTATATTGCGGAAAATACGGTAGTTTGTTTAGACAAGTGAAACAGAGCAGACACATTAAGCACCTGGTGATTTTGGTTGCAAGTGAATTCTGTCGCAGCTTGATTGCTGTGAGAAAGCGATTTGGCCCTAAATTGACCCAACTGCAGGAAGTGAACAAAAATACTATGCAAACTAGGGCTGTAACTAAGGATTATTTTGACAATCGATTAATCTGTTGGTGGGGGTTTTTTTTCTTCTTCTTCTTCTTCTTCTTCGATTAATCGATTAGTTGGATTAAATGCCCAACTTGTATTTTCTGTATTTAAAAAAACAACAACTTTATTTCACATTCTGCCCAAACACTGTGCATATAGAAGGCTATGACAACGGTATTAAATGTATCTATGTGGGCCATGCTATACATATTTAAATGTTTTGAAAACGAAACAACTTATTGTCCACAAGCTTTAAAGCAGAAGTTTAAATCACTAGATTAAAAATGCTCAAACAAGAAAAACAAAAGCAAACACTGTGTTAACTGTTAAGAAGTTGAATGTTCTGCAGTAACAAACACATTCACTCATTTAAATTCATTTACAGTTAAACACCGTTACATGTTACTTTATTCTGTAAATGTTTGACACTTCTTACATTTATATACAATTACATGTTATAACCCCATCACAATTACTGCTCTAAAAATAGCTAAATATAGCATCAAACAATATATTTGATGAACATGAATATTGTAGTCAGGGTTATTGCAGTTCCTTTCTATTGCGTGCTGTTTGATTGACACGCATGTGCGGACTCGCGCTCATTCAGTGAAGTTTAATGGAGACTCACTTGCTGTCAGGATGAGCCGTTATGTAAACTTATGGAAGTGGTAGCTTAGCGGCTAAGACATTGAACTTCTGATTAGAAGGTTGTGAGTTCAAATCCCAGCACTACCATTGTTGGGCCCTTGAGCAAGGCCTTTAACCCTCAACCGCTCAGTTGTATCAAAATGAGAATTGTAAGTCGCTCTGGATAAAGGCATCTGCTAAATGCTGTAATGTAATGTAAAATGTGTGAACTTCTAACATTTATAGATGAGAATATAAAGGTAAAAATTTCTGCGCTGAAGAATGTCTGGAATACATTAAACCGCACACGCATATGTTGCAGCATCTGACACGACAAGCCACATTAATACACTTACTAGTTTGTTTGATGTGCTTGATATAAAACATTCTCTTGTTTTGGACGACCTGGATCACGCACTTTTCCCACAGCAGCAGCTCTCTCTGTGACTGCTGCAGTTTTTCAGATGTGCTTTATTCATAGGAATATATTTTTCCCCATTGTGAAGGGACGTCACTGCTGGTGGTTATCCACAGTGATGTCACAGACCTAACTAATCCATAATGAAATTCGTTGTCATTATTTTAGTTATTTATTTTATTGATTAGTTGTTGCCACCCTAATGCAAACATGCCAAAAGTCCATCCATCCATGTTCTATACCGCGTTATCCTTTTCAGGATCACGGGGAAACCTGGAGCCTATAACAGGGAGCATCAGGCCCAAGGCAGGGTACACCCTGGACAGGGTGACAGTCCATCACAGGGCACAATCACATACACATTTACACACCCATTCATACACTACGGACACTTTGGACATGCCAATCAGCCTACCATGCATGTCTTTGGACTGGGGGAGGAAACCGGAGTACCCGAAGGAAACCCCCGCAGCACAAGGAGAACCTGCAAACTCCACACACACAGGGCCACAGTGGGAATCGAACCCCCAACCCTGGAGCTGTGAGGGGAACGTGCTAATCACTAAGCGAGGTGCGCCCAACATTGTAAGTTATTAATAAGTCTGATACCACCCTTAACTGCACTCTAACTTTTTAAATCTCTTGACAAGAGAGTGCAAGTAGCTGGTTAAACTACTGCAAAACCTGCTACAACCAACTGAACCATTATTTACTTATTTATTTATTTATTTATTTATTTATTTATTACATTGGGCCTGACTTGTCAAGCTAAATATGAACAGAGTTATCCATAAAACGTTCGTAGGACCATTTATACAAGAAATATGATATGCAAATCCTGTATGGTTGAAAAAAGTCATATCCTCCTTGTGCTGTTTTGTTCAGTTTGGCTCATGCAAGCATTTACTCACATCTTTACTAAAATTGATAATCTAGCTGCATTGATTCTGAAATTAGCTGCAGAACAGGTAGTTCGTCGGCTAAGCTTGTTAACAAATGATTTTGTAAAAATCGTATTCTGTACCTGTCAATAACAAGTAAAAAAAAAAATCTGATTATTGATCATGCCGGTCAATTCACCTTTAAAAAAAGTCCATAAAAGGAATGAATGAGAGTGGACCAGAGCACAATTAGTGCCTCGTTGGTCCTACATACAGCAAAAGGCCAGTGCATGAATAAGGCATGGAAGGAGGTGTCCAGATTAGAGAAACCGCCTTCATCCATCCATGAAAGCCAGCTCTGTTCTCCAGCGTGTCTCTAGCATGGTATAGACAGCTCTGTGGCACTGCCAGGCAGAACAGGCCACCACGGCTGACTGATGGCGGCTCCTGTCCACCACTGTGAAGTGCCAAGTCATTCTCGCTCGCGTATTTATTTATTTATTTTTTTTTCCACCTCATGCTGGTGAGGTGGAACCTAAACTTTGTTCTGGACGTTCTTTTAAACTTTGAGGCGTGAGACGCTTCTGCACATAGGTTTTCCTACAATAGAAGCTGCTGCACACAGGGAGAGCAGAGACCCTCAGGTTTAGCTTTTGTGCTTTTATCAGAGCTGACAGGCCGTGAGTCTAGATCTTACATCTCAGCAGGATGCGAGTTCTGAGGCCGGGACTGTGTTTCTGCTCTTGCACACTGGGTATGGAAGAACAGGAAAAGGAAAGGTCTGAGGTAGCGGAGTTGTTCCTGGTCTCGATAGAGCCGAGAGGTGAAAGACGATTTCTAGTTTCACCCTGTTGATGAGTAATGCAACAGCAATTAAACCTGTTTAACAGAGTGCGATGTCAAGTCCTGCATACTTGGAAGTGAAATCTTTTGACGATTGTTTATTTAGGCTTATGGACAAATGCATTTCATCACCATGATCTGCATTTCATCCCACGATATTCCCATACACAGACAATACACTCTTTGGGTGAATTACATGAGCTAATATCTATCTCAAACGATATATATATATATATATATCAGTATCTCACAAAAGTGCCATTTTAGCTATTTTCCCTGGCACCTCATGGCAAAGAACTCTCTGAGGATGTGAAAAAAAAGAATTGTTGCTCTACATAAAGATGGCCTAGGCTATAAGAAGATTGCCAAGACACTGACACCGAGCTGCAGCACGGTGGCCAAGACCATACGTTGGTTTAACAGGACAGGTTTCACTCAGATCAGGCCTCGCCATGGTCGACCAAAGAAGTTAAGTGCTCGTACTCAGCGTCATATCCAAAGGTCACCTTCCGTTTGAGGATGCTCCACAGATGATCAATAGGGTCAGGGTCTTGGCAATCTTCTTATAGCCTAGGCCATCTTTATGTAGAGCAACAATTCTTTTTTTCAGATCCTCAGAGAGTTCTTTGCCATGAGGTGCCATGTTGAATTTCCAGTGACCAGTATGAGGGCGTGTGAAAGCGATGACACCAAATTTAACACATCTGCTCCCCATTCACAAATGAGACCTTGTAACACTAACAAGTCACATGACACCGGGGAGGGAAAATGGCTATTTTCTAGTACAAAACGTACTAGAAGACACCCTGGGATAATACAACAATGGCATCTTGTCTACACTCCTTCGGTATTAAGACAGAAACAAAGGCATCACTCAGTCTAGTGATTAGACAAGCTGAGCAAGGTCTAAAGATACTTACTATCACAATTTAACCACATTCCTGTAAATCCTCATGTTGTACCAGTAGTCACACTGCACTAGTTTATTAAATCATTATTTATAGGGTTATAGATGTTTTATGGCCTGTAGATCTACAAGCCTTTTCTAAGTTTTTAGCACCCATGTAATCCTCACTATTCCAGTGGTGGATATGTGAAAAGTAGTGTTGTGTGTGTGCATGACTCAGTCAATGTCTGTGATGTGTTTATAACAGAGAAGGCAACTGATGGGTCCCTGCAGAATGAGGACTGGGCGCTCAACATGGAGATCTGTGACATTATTAACGAGACCGAGGAAGGGTGAGTCCACATATATACACACACGCACACACCTAGAGTCCGTTGGTGACTCACTGCTGCTCTGGGTGACTCATTCAGTTGCTCTGAATTCCTTCACTTTGTGCATTCTGGTGGCTAAATCAGTACTTGATGAGGCTCTCAGTCTCGCAGCTGAAGAGGTTACTCTTGACTGCACCGCCTCACAACATCTTTCTCTAAAATGTTCTCTTTCTCTCTCCGACTCTCACTCAGTCTCACACTCACTGTTTCACACCGCCGTCACAGTCCTGCCTCTGTTCCAGATGAGTGAAAGAGCGTCTTGTAGTGCAGGACAACAGCAGGTTACTTTGGCCTGGCGTCGTCTTTTGTGTGCGACGTTGTGGGTGATGACAAAAATGTGAAAAATGGAACATACAAACTCTCTTCGCCAAGTCTGAGAAATGAATCCGTACTGTAAATAGAACGTCCTTTACATGGTAAATGGCGCACGCTTTTATCCAATGTGTTCTATTCAGCCATTCACACACACTCACACACCAATGGTAGCAGAGCTGCCATGCAAGGCGCTAGATTACCATTGACAGCAACATGGGGTTCAGCGTCTTGCCCAAGGACACTTTGGTATGTGGAGTCACGTGGGTTGAGAATCAAAACGCCAACCCTACGATTAGTGGACAACCCGCTCTACCAACTGAACCACAGCTGCCCATAATAATCACCTACATGTGTTTCTGGTTCCTCTTTCCAGGGCCTGTACTTCATACATGGCTTAACAAATAAGATAAGATGTCCGATTTACTGATCATGATAATTCTAAACGGAAGTAACCTTTTTTTTAAAAAAAAGCAGCTTGTTGTTATGAAAGTGATGTTTAAAAGATGATTTTGAAGCTTCATAGTTACAAGATGCAATGAAGATGTGTGGTTTCCAACTCTTTCAGACATTTTCTAATAAACTTAATTGTGCTTAATGGTATTTTTAACCACTTATGTATTTTTCATATCCATTAATGCAGGCCAAGGATATGACCGTTTGAATATACTGTTGTGCCCAAAAGTTTTCATACCCCTTGGGGAATCGGCTAAATCTTAATACTGTTAACAAAATGTTATTTTTTATTTCGTACTGTCCTGAAGAAGCTAATTCACATAACAGACGTTTACATATAGTCCACAAGAAAAGATTATAGCTGACTTTATAAAAATTTCCCTGTTCAAAAGTTTACACACCCTTGATTCTTAATACCGTGTGTCGTTGCCTGGATGATCTGGACGACTGTTTTTATGTTTTGTGATAGTTGTTCATGAGTCTCAGTTAAACTGCCCACTGTTCTTCAGAAAAATCCTCCAGGTCCTGCACATTCTTTGCTTTTCCAGCATCTTCTGCATATTTGACCCCGTTCCAACATTGGCTATATGATTTTGAGATCTATCATTTCACACTAAGGATAACTGAGGGACTCGTACACAACTATTACAAAAGGTGCAAACATTCATTGATGCTCAAGATGGCGACACAATGCATTAAGAGCCAGGGGGATGTAAACTTTTAAACAGGATGATCAGTGTAAATTGTTCAATAAACATTGTTCAGATGGATTAGCACATCCTTAGTCTCTGCTTCTAATCCACCTGTGTGTGTGTGTGTGTGTGTGTGTGTGTGTGTGTGTGTGTGTTTGTGTGTGGGTGCGTGCGTGTGTGTAGGCCCAAAGACGCCATCCGTGCCATCAAGAAGAGGCTGAATGGCAATCGAAACTTCCGGGAGGTGATGCTGGCTCTGACTGTGAGTATAGCAGCCTCTGGGTTCGTGTTTGCTATTTTGCGGCCCCGCTCATTAGATGCTAAAAAGCCAAACTATGTAGTGAAGAATGTAGCATGCTTGTGGAGTTCTGCTTCACTTCATGACTTGATGGTACACATGCACAATGTGACTCACTGTGCAATACCAACTAGAGGCTGTTTATTTTCCATTAATGAGCTGATTTCTCAGCTGTGAGCCTCGTTTGGCTCTTTGAATCTTGCCCCATTAGTTTAAAGCTTCTCTTTTGGCTGTCAGGGGTAATAAAAAGCATATGAAGTTCAATTTGTGCGAACGCAGCTCATAAGCCAGTTGGAATTAAAGCTCCCTGTGTTCCCCCAGGTGCTAGAGACTTGCGTGAAGAACTGCGGCCACCGCTTCCACGTGTTCGTGGCCACCCGGGACTTCATCGACGGCATCCTGGTGAAGATCATTTCTCCGAAAAACAACCCCCCTACTATAGTACAGGATAAAGTGTTGGCACTGATTCAGGTGAGCAGTTTAATCTACTATTCTTCTCCTCCTAGAACCATCTTCCTTATCTGTGGCCTTTAATAACATGCTGGTGACAAGAGTCTGAGTGCTGAGCCCTGTTTATTCAGACAGAGGTAAGGAAAAATACTTGGTGCATTTACAATAGAGAAAAGCAGTGTCTGGTCTGATTTGTTTGCTTTAAAGCTTCAAACTCCTGACCAGAATAAATTTAGCTGTTTAAATACAGTCAAGGGAAAATAAATTCACATTTGAATCTTTTAGGTTAAGCATCATCTTTTTTTTAAAGCTACTGTTACTGTGGTTAAATTAAATTATTAGCTGAATGACCATTATTCAATAATGTCATATTTTTCATTTTCAAATATTTTTCAATTTCATATACGTTTTCCAATTAAATGCAACTAAATTAAAGTGCTTTAAGTAATATATTATTTGTATATGGCAGTTACATTTTTCTTTTCCTGAATTTTTAATGTCATCCTATTAGACCTATAGGACATTATGTAGGTTCTCTAACCACATTATTTGATAATAATCCCAGCCATTTTACATTACATCTACATTTATTCATTTAGTAGATGCTTTTATCCAAAGCGACGTACAAAGGAGAAAGATACAAGCAAAGCGATATATCGAGCAGAGAACAGTACAAGCAGTGCTACTATACAAGATCTATTAATTGAGTTCTAGAAGAAACAAAGTGTGTAGAGGTGTAAATGCAAAATGTATTTATTTATTTTTATATTTTTTTTATTTAAATTTTTTTTCTATGAGATGGTTAGGTGTTGACTGAAGAGGTGGGTATTTAGCTATTTCTTGAAGATGGTGAGACACTCTGCAGTCCGGATTGAGGTTGGAAGTTCATTCCAGCACTGAGGAACAGTTAGTGTGAAGGTTCTGGAAAGGGACCTTGTTCCACGCTGAGTAGGAACTACTAAACGTCGGTCGCTAATCGATCGCAGATTGCGTGTGGGAACGAAAGCCTTCAGGAGAGAGTTGAGGTAGGAGAGTGCTGTTCCAGACAAGGTCTTGTAGGTGAGCATCAAGGCCTTGAATTTGATGCGAGCGGCTACAGGAAGCCAGTGGAGGGAGATGAAGAGGGGTGTGACATGGGTATTTTGGATTCAGCCTGAGTAGCTTATACTTATTTAAAAATCCTGTCTTAAAACATTGCAGATCTCAGATGTTCTTTTTGTAACAGTGACGAGAAAGAATTACTGTCGGTAAATTAATAAACAAACTCAAACCTGAAGCATTAATGTTTGAGATAAAATGGATATTTTGATATGATGTATTTTTCTTTTTATGTGATGTAAGCCATCATTAATATTTAACTAGTGTTTTTAAAAGTTTTCACAGCTTTACAGTATACTGAAATCAATTACTCTTTTAATATTAAGCCTCCGATTAATCCAGAAATACTCTTACTCTACAATGCTAATATTTTAGTGTAAGACACTGTAAGGTCAGGGGCATAAAATATCACCTCACTCGATCTGCAGTGACCTTTATCATAGAGAGTAGTGGGCTTCTCAATGGCAGGTGTGTCAGTGTTTCATGTGTTCCCTTTATATCTATACTAAATAGTGGCTGGCTAGTTGGACGTGTATCACCATATATTTTTTTACATACAGCAGCAGAAACACACATGACTGAATGTCAACAGTCACATGTCAGTACTTTGTTCTTTGTTTGCAGGCTTGGGCAGATGCATTCAGAAGCTGTCCAGACCTGACCGGAGTCGTCCAAATTTACGAGGAGCTGAAGAGAAAAGGTGTCGAGTTCCCCATGGCAGACCTGGACGCTCTTTCACCAATCCACACGCCACAGAGAGTACGACAGCCACGTCATGCGACATATTCTACAATTTTCCTGCCATTTTTTTTTCATCTTTTGTCTTATGAAACCAGCACATCACATGCAGAGTGCTCCACTCTTGTGTTTTTATTATATTTTATATTTTTAAGCATATTCAGCCAGAACAAGAACTGATACTTATTTTATTTATCTTTTTTTGATGATTTTAAACAAAATGGTTTTATCTTTCTGCTTTTATGATTTAATCAGGGAGTCCCAGAGGTTGATCCAGCCTCACATAAGTACAAAGCTACTCCCCAGCCCAAGCCAGCATCCCAGACGCCTCAGACGTCTGCCCCTAGTAGCTTGCCTGCTCAGACTCATTTACCAAACATGGCAGGGCCCATCACGCCAAACCCAGAACAGGTCAGTCTCATCATCAAACATTGTGTCTTGCATTGTTTACGTCGAGATATACAAGCCTAATGCCTCAATGAATACTTGGGATGAATGAAGCGTTGCATTCAGTGAAATTGTGTCTTGGATTTGATTTTAACCTGTTTATAAAATTGGCCAATTGAGCTTGATGTAACAGACTGTATATATGCTTCTGGTGTGTGCATGAGTGTCTTTGTGTGTCTGTGCTTTCAAAGATTGCCAGGCTGAGGAGTGAGCTCGACATTGTCCGTGGAAACTGCAAAGTGATGTCAGAGATGCTGACAGAGATGGTGCCAGGGCAAGAGGATGCCTCTGACCTTGAGCTCCTCCAGGTCCTAAATCCTACTGGGTTTCCTTCCCACTTTCAACTTGTTTTCTAACAAATGCCTGTGTTCGATCACTGTATGCGTCACACCGTATTCTTCACATATGACCATTCCTAAACGCACCACTAGGGGGCGTCGAAGCACTGTGTATATAAGGAAGCGGACATTTTAATGGATTTTCTTTTCTTCATAGAAGTTGTCAGTTTGGAGTATATTGAGGGATTGATCATTGACATTGAAATACATTGATATCGAATGTACTTAGGAACCAGTATTGATACTATTAATAGAAGCTTTGACTCAGATTTTTAACCAGCACATTAAACTGAACTACTAGTGCTGTAGTCATGTGAGCAACGTGCAACGTGACTTGCGATGACATGCATGTGTTGTTTGCGAGCAGGAGCTGAACAGGACCTGTCGGGCCATGCAGCAAAGGATAGTGGAGCTCATCTCTCGTGTCACCAATGAAGAGGTCACAGAGGAGCTACTACATGTCAACGATGACCTTAACAACATTTTTCTCCGCTATGAAAGGCAAGTACTTATGTTTGAAGTCCCAGAAAGCCTAAAAATGGATTTATATTTTTTATTGATTCTTATACACTTTTCAGAGTACAACAAAATATATTAATACAGAATCAATATTTTTTACCCCAATAACAGTCCCTCCCACCCCACCCAGGAATGTTTACATATGATTCATTTATTTATGATTCATGTACATGTAATTCAATTACATATGTTTCGTATTATTTTCATAAATCCATGCAGAATCAAAGAGGGAGGGAAAAAAAGAGGGAGGGGGGGGGTAAGATGGATTGTTTTGACCGTCCACCTCTCCTTAATCTACCTCCAGAGTGTGTACATCCTTGAAGTAGGTGATAAACTGTTGCCATTTTCCAAAAAAATGAGTCTCCGCTACCTCTGATGTTATACTTGATTTTTTCCAGCTTCAAAAAGAACATTAGATCTTTAAGGCAGACTGATATAGAGGGGGGTTGCGGAGAGGTCCAAGACAACAATATTCTGCGCCGAGCAAGCAACGATGCAAAGGCCACAACACTAGCTTGTTTATGGCTCAGAGGCTGAGATGAAACACCAAAGATGGCAATTAGAGGACAGACCTCCAAATTGATTCTAAGAATGTCAGACATAGTCCCAAACTACAGAACTTTTGGAACTCCTTTTTTAGGACTGAGTGCAAACATATGACTCAGGTTACACGGTGAAAGTTTACATTTCTCACACATGTCAGGAACATTGGGA
>JAFFST010044711.1:13810-25252 GCA_022414735.1 Noturus placidus | reverse complement strand
CTAATCTTTTACTTGTGTTGTCCTTGACTATTGTTTAAATTGGTTTGATGTTCCGAAACACTTAAGTGTGACAAACATGCAAAGGAACAGGAAATGAGGAAGGGGGCAAACACTTTTTCACACCACTGTATGTGTGTTGGTGGTTGTGATTCAGCATGAACACTGACTGCCACTAAAAAGTGAATGGGCCTGCTAAGAGACAGAACCCCTAGCAGGCCCTGCAGTGCCATGATGTTTATATTAGTAATGCACCTATACTACCAGTGCCACACATTTTACAGATCAGTCAGTTAATCAAATATTCATTGACTTTTTCATTCTGTCGATGTATAGATTTGGATTCAGAAAGTGTCAGTGGCACTCTGAGTGCACTGTCTGCTCACAATCCTCGTGATGACTTCGACATGTTCGCCCAGACCAGAGGAAGCTCCCTTTCTGACCAGCGCAAAAAGTAAGCCTTCCTAACCTATATGTTAAACTCAATAATGCCACCAATGCTTTGCTTTCCCTCTGAATTTTTTCTCCTCGCTCTGTTTCAGCGTGAAATATGAAGACCCACAGGCTCTCGGTGGCCTGGCGTCTGCTCTAGATGTCCGACAACAAAATACTACTGGGGTGAGTGCTGTTAACTCTTTGTCCAACCTTCCATGTGTCATGTGATGAAGGGTTGTGGTTGTATGAAATGTTCATGGAAATGTAGCCCGCTGTAGCTCTAACTAACTTTGGTAGAGAACTGCTTTTAAGTAGAGATTGCATCCTAGTAAGGTTTGTGTATAATATTGAAGTTGCACTGAATTTCTATTTGAAATTTATGCCGTTTATACAGTATATTAACAATGCATATTTGTCGATAATGAAAACAGGTTTGTTGCCACTGTTAGGATAGGGTAAGAAAGCTTACCAAGACTTTAACTCATCGTAGTTGTGCTTTAATGTTAAAGTAGAAAAAACACCATTTTATCTCCAGTTATCACTTCATTTGTATCACTTAATGAATTAGAATTTAGCATCTCAGAAGTTATTTGGTCACTAACTTTACACTATGTTACTGAAGATGAGTTATTTATGATAGTCAGAAAAAGTCTGACTCAGGCTTGGATATTAGATAAATTCCATACATAACTGGGAAACATGCAAGCGTAATAATCCAATACTAATTACAAACTTGTAGCAACTGAACTGAAGTCTTATCAGCTTTGAGTCTGTGAATAGAAATACATAAGGAGATTATCAAATCATTATTATCACCAAGTACATGAGGACTGATTACAGCTGGTGTTCCGTGCCAGGCACTGTCAACTGAGTGTTGAAATCATCAGGGTAAAGTCAGTGTGTCATGTTACTATAGTGCAGAATTTACTGATCAGCCCACTGGTCAAAGTCTATTCCCTTTTTTTCCATTCCACCTTTCTTAGGTGATTCTGTTATCGTTGGTCACAACATTTGTATATCAATCAAGTTCTGCACCTTAAAGGTGGCAGTCACATGTCATTTCTATGTTTCTTTTTCTTCATTTATCTTTTTCTTTTATTTCTATCTTTCCTTCTTTTGGGGGAGTTTGGGTTCTGCTTCACGTTTTGTAAGGTGTTTTCTGTTGTTGATTCAGCCGAGAGTAAAAGGTGATAACGCAGAGTTGGAGCCCATAGACAGCTGGCTCATTACCCAAGGAATGGTGAGGACTTCACCAGTAGCACTGTCTCCTCCTCAGTGTCCTCCTGCGTCCATCCACCACGTCATCCCTACCCCCTCACCTCCGCTAAACAAGCCCATCCCATACAGTAAAAGGGAGAGCCAACCTACCCATAATAATTAACGTAATATATAGACTAATTGAATTATTCAGTATTCTATTTCACTTGTAAACCATTGGATTATAAAGATTTGTTTAACAAACTTACCAAATACGTACAGCCAGACTTTATTTAAATTTATTTAAATGCTCTTTTTTGTATTTCATATAGTTTTGCTTTACCTGAGTGCTGCTTTTCTTCTGAAACTGTAGGCTTTGTCCTTTTAGAGAAGTCATTTCTCCTTGTCTCAAAGCCTAAGCTTTTCAGAACACTTCATGGTCTGCAAATTTTGTTCAGGCCTTTTCCTTCACTTTGTCCCTTTTACTGTGGGCAACTCCATCCTCTTTTGTCTTCTTTGCATACTATGACTTTCAAAATGAAAAGACCTGCTTGTTCCTGCTTGAATTTTCATTATATACAAACAGGATCTTGCCTTTAGCTTTAACCAAGATGAAGGATTATACTGGTATGGCATATATGTACTGCACCAAATAAGTTTGTGTCTGAAAAATCTGATGTACTTAAAAAGAAGAATTCTCATGTGGTAATACAGTGCCCCCCCTCCCCCAGGCCCAAATTATTAGTAGTATTTTTGTATTTTTTTTTAATTTATGATCGTTACAAGCTGGAATTGAAGTGGCATAAATTGGGATTTTAAACATTTGATTGAACCAGGTACGTTTGGCTGCAGTTAGTCTTCTGGAATATATTTCTTTCAACTTTGCCCATCTTCATACTGGGGTGAATACTTATGCAGGGCACTGTACTATTTTGATTTGCACATTGCAAAACTGATGTGGTTATAGATAGCATATATTTATACTGGTACAGCTTCATGCACAGGGCTGGTACACACCAATAACCGATGAGCCTGGCACTGCTCAGGGCATTTGCATGCTGATCCAACAGCTGTACAGTGAGAGCTTGTCTACTCACTGTCTACATTTATTATGAATAACACTTTGGCCAACTACGTTTCATAATGATTATCACGATTAAACGACTAGCATGTTCGTCCTGTTCTAGAACTTATATTTGATACACTTACGGTTTACTAATCCAATTTTAATCCAGCTGTAGTTTAATCCAAATTCATAAATATATTTCACATTTTTGGTAACCATTATTGCATCTGCATGAAAATAGAAAGTCAGAATATATTTGCACCCAATTTAGTCATAGATGTTTAGCATAAGGCGAACTAGCTTGCTAGTGAGCATGGTTTGCACAAGTCTGGTTTACAACACAAAATATTCTACTTTCAGATAGCTTGTTCATATTAGCTTGGTTTAATTACAAGACAAAATACTTAGAGTAATATCAGTGAGCTTGCTAGAAAACATGGCTAGCTAGGTTCGAGAGAGGTAATCTTGGGTAACAGAGGTGGACAAATAGTACATTTCTTAGCTAGCCCAAGTAAAATCTCCAGTGTGCTGCTCAGTCCAATGTTTTGATTGGTCTAACTGAATAAGTGCAAGAGTGGTAGCTAATGTATGGTGGTAACGTATGGCGAGCTAGTTAAGTGCATTAATATGAATGAAGAATTATCCTCTTCTACCACATTTTTTTTTAAAGTAGCGCATCATCTTTGTGCCCTGGACAAAACGTTTTCCACTGTGAGATGTGGTGTTCACTCATCGCATCGCAGGAAAAAGATTTTCAAGCCAGGCTAGAATCTCAATATTTTCTCTCACAAAGTTTATGTATTTAGCAGGAGAGTTATATGATAGCCTTTGCTCGGTTCCGTAAGTGTTACACTACATGGCCAAAAGTATGCAGACACCAGACCATCACACCCATATGTTGGTCTTCCTCAAACTGTTTTGCCACAAATTTTGAAGCCCACAATTGTGTCGAATGTCTTTCTATGCTGTAGCATTAAGATATCCCATCACTGGATATAAGGGATCCAGACCTGTTCCAGCTTAACAGTGTTTTGTCAAACACATGATTTCCAAGGTTGGTGGGGATGAACAGGAACACAGACGGCATACCAAGCCTTCATGATTACATCAGTGTCCAACCACACCAAATCCCCACAGCCTCATTCCAAAAACTAATGGCACACCTACCCAGAAGAGTGGAGGCTGTTATAGCAGCAGAGGGAGGACCACCTCCATATTAATACCCATGGTTTTGAAATGGGAAGTTCAACAAGCACATAGGGATGATGGTTAGATGTCCGTGTACTTTTTTTTGCCATGTAGTGTACCTGTGTGTTCCTCATTCAGACAAAAACAAATCTGTCATCGATGCATGCTAATCAAGTAGAGGATGCAGTAGGAACATCAATGTGTTGTACACTACCATTAAGCGTATTGCATTTAAACATGCAGTACATATCAAGAGAATGTCTATTTTGCAAAAAGTCAATAAGTAGTAGTCTTTTTTTTTCACTCAGGTTCTTGAACATGTCCGCTGTGCAACTATAAGCAGCACAGATATAAAAACCTGCTTGTCCTGGTCCTGGATGCCTGGGTTAATGTTTTGTCCACCCCTGTGTAAGATAACTACATAGCTGGGAACATTAGTGCCATATTATGTGTTCACATAGCTGTTTGCTGGCTATCTTGGGAATTTTGGTGTTCAAGGGCACACATCACTGTAGCTCACTGTAGTGTGTGGCCACTGTTGTTTTTGTCACCTAGGTGCAAACAGAACTAAATAGGAAAACAACAGAAAAATGCTTGTGGTTTAAATCTTAATCATGGTGAGTATTCCAGGACCTAGCTAAATCAACTGAGGAAAATCTAGCACATTGCAGGATGTTTTAACTCTTTAGTGCTTTGTAATTCTTTAGAGCTGCCTTGGAGCTTGAGTGTAAGCTCACAAAAGCCAAATAAAATTTCCCGTCTCAGGAAATTCCTTTTAGTCACACACACGCATCAGTATTTTCATCGAAGACATTCCTAATGTCCTACCATACATCTTTATGTCTTGCATGCAAGAATATAAGAAGAATTTTTTTTAGAATATGTGCAGCCGTTGATCAGAGCCGTTGTACTGTCCTTTTCCTGGCTGAGCTTCATCACGGTTCTCTCCAGACAGCTCCTCGTTTTTCACTCTGCCTCCCACTGCATGCTGTACAATATAGCAACGTTCATGCTTAATGTGCTCTGTGTGTGTGGCTGGCTGTGTGAATCCATGCATACTGTGATTGCATGTGTTGCTGTTGTTATTTTCCTCGCAGAGCTCCTTGTGATTTTATGCTTGTTGTTTTTTTTTTTCTTCTGTTTTTGTTCGGGGGATGGGGCGGCTTTATTTGGTGGCTTTGCTGGGGCCCTTGGTTTTTCCATGGCTTTGCTCTATAGATTCCTGTATCGCAGTCTACTGTCATGGATGACATTGAGGAGTGGCTCGGTGCCGATGTGGTGAGAATTCTTTACCTTGATTTCATTCTTTCTTTGGTTTTGCCATCGCATTCCACGTCCATTTCATGTAACCCAATACGTCTATATAGGTTTCTTAACTTTATATGTGTACTTGGCAGTTGATCAATCATATTAACACAGTCTGCAGTCAAGCTTGCCTCACGTCTGTACTCATATCATTGTTATTTTTTTAATCAGGGAACACCGATTTCCAGCAGTGGCAAGTCATGTAGTAAGGTTGTCTGTCACTTGGCTTGTATGTGTGTACTAAAACGCTAATTATGAGAATGGTGGTTGCTGAATGTTTCAGTAAATGGTGCAAATTGCTCTGTGGGTCTGGTGAAATGTCTTCATACTCAGCTGGATTGTATGGTTTTTGTGTTGATCATATGAAAATGGTATGTCAAATCTGAAGTGGTATGTTCATTGTCTTCAGTGAAGCTGAATGCTTGCATTAAAACTGTGTTGGTATTTTGAAGGTGCTCTGGAAGGTGGGTATCATTTAAAGGAATGCTCCATTGTCTTTCAACCAAATCTCAAACAAATTGTTTTAATAATCGATTAATCTAGCCATTATTTTTCCAATTAAATGATTAGATGGATTATTTAAAAAATGTAGTAAAATGCATAAAATAATTATTTGCAATTTAATCAACTAATACTACTACAGAACACTTTAACTAGGTGATGGTATTCTGTAAAAAAAAATCTGGTTCTGGAAATATAGTTACAAACTTATCTGCATTTCAAACCCTGATTTGTTCAATTCCGGCCAAATAAAGGCAAAATAAATATCAGTTGTCTGCCTCGATTACTGAAACACTTCAATGCTATATTTTTTGACTTACATTTTTCAGTGCCTATGATCAGAGATTCCACTCTTATGGGATCGACTTTGATGTGAACCGAAAGCAGGATGGCACACAGGATTTATTAAAAATATATATTGTTTATGCAAAGGAAACGAATCGATCAAAGTTGTTTAAGTACTTACAAGTTAATTAATGCAAATACCTTTGCTATGCGCTGCCTGACGTTGCTCCCATGCTTCATAACATGGGTTTTGAAATTAAAAATAAAAGGTCCATCTCATAGACCAGTGGTCACCAACCCTCTTCCTTGAGATCTACCTTCCCTCAGGTTTCATCTCTGTGGGAATCTAATCTAAGATTTCTAATGATTAGATAGTCAGGTGGGCATGATTATAGTTTGAGCTAAAGGCTTCAGGAAGGTAGATCTCCAGGAACAGGGTTGGTGATCATTGTCATAGACTAATCATTCAAGACCATAAGTTGTCCTATAAATTCCTTTTTTGGCCAAAGTAACACGAGATATTGTTTTTGGTAGGGCAGGAAAGATGGTGATAGTAAATTAGATAAAGCTATGATACCTCAATAAACGACCCATGCAGGCACATTGTGCTTCCACTGTTTCCCACACTGACCACAAATGAATGATTATAAATTTTAAATATTACTCACTTGAAAGCACAAGTTATGTCATTAGGCCAATAACATAATGTATTGGGGGGGGTCACAGTTTTTACTAAATGTTTCTTTAAGGTCCTGACCACTGCCCTTAGACTTCCAGCAGAAGTAAGTTTTGAGTAAACAGGTTTCCTATTCTTTTCTACATTTCTGTTTGTGGTTATCATATATATGTTGCGCATACAGCAAATAGTTGAAAAGCACTGGAGCGTTCCTTTAACTTTGATTAGACAAAACGTCTACCATACGATAAATAATCTAATAATCCAACAATACAAATAATTCTTTTGCTTCTTGTGTTCTACTGAACAGAAAGGTGATGAGCCTGAGGAGGGAGTCACCAGTGAAGGTAGGAAGTGTAAAACTGTGTATTAAGGCAGTAAACAAGTGAATTTTGGATGAAAACCAACACTGCTGATGAATTGCCATTGTTCTTTGCCTATGTTTTAGAGTTTGACAAGTTCTTAGAAGAGCGAGCCAAAGTTGGAGACACAGTGTTACCGTCACCCCCAACAGGCGAGCCCTCTGTTCCTGTGAGCGCGCCAAGCAGCAGCCGTAAGAAAGCTGAGCGGACTGAGGACAACCTGTTTGCATTGTAGGTCGCTCACGAACTTTAAGAAAAGCTCCGTTCATCCCCCTCAGCGTTCCTCTGGATGCCTGCTGCCTTTCCGTGCTGCACTCTGTCACTCGTTTCTTGATCCATCATGGGACTCTTGGTTCATTTCCACCTCTCAAGCGGCTGGCTGGTGCGGGGCAGCTTTGAGATACGGCTCCTCTTCCAGGCTCAACATGCTTTTGTGTGTAACTTCAGGGGCAGAGGGATGAACTGTCTTAAACAAGTGAATTTCTAAGCAGCGAAGTCATCTTGTAGTTTAAGTCTGTTTTGTTGAGATATGGCAAGATTATAATTTACTTCTGTTTTATTGACCGAAGCCTTGCGAAATCTAGGTTGGAAAAGCATTATAATATCTCAGATTTCCCATGCAAGTTTACATACTAATCTGAAATATGCCATTCCATAAAGGTTCATAAGATCACTTCAAAGGAATTTAATTCCGGTGGTCCAAAGTCATTATACCACTAATAGTGAATCATATACAAAAGAGTGACAAATTAAAGGAAAAACAGACATTAAGTGTCTTAAGTTGTTAGCCTCCCAAACTGTCAGAAGAGCTTCCTTGTGCCTTGGCACAGATTCTACAAGTCTGGCTGGATGAATATCATTCTTCCAATCTTTATTCCCTCAATTTTATTTTGGTGATGGTGTTGAGTGCTATCTAACACATCACTCCTGAATCTTCCATAGGTGTTAAATTATGTTGAAATCTGGTGATGGGGGAAACACCATAGCATATCATTAGTTTCATACAAAGTGAGCCTTTGTGCCCTGTGGATGTGAGCAGCGTCATCCTGAAAGAGACCACTCCCATAATGATATAAATGTTTTAAAGGATAAAGATGATCAGTCAGCATAACATTGCACTGATTTGCATTGGTTCTTTCCTCTAATAGCACTTTTCCACTCTGTAAATTACCCATGATCCACGTTGTGGCCATTTCCACCACCATGTGAGTGCAGCTAAAATAGTGCTGGCCATTGATTGATAAAACATAGTCAAACAACAGTCACTGATGAATGTCTCTGGCTGAACTCTCATCTCTACAGGAACAAAATCTTTAGTAAATGGCTAATCGTGACTGCTCAAGTGACTCACTCTTTTGACCAGTCCTTTTCTCTGGCAGATTTAAGAAGCAGCGTCACAATTTTAAACAACAATTTAATGTTTCAATTCGATGCTTCATTTTTATGCCTCCACCACTAGGTCTGTCCGTCCATCCGAGATTCTCATTAGCGATATAGGTTGAATATAGGATTTATATGGAATTATAATTGTAACCAGAAGGTGAACTGCTTACATTTTGGACTTATTACAAACAGGGTTAAGGTCAAATATCTGAAATAGTTTTTCATCAGTAGCTTACTACCCATTTGAAGTATATTTGAAGGGTATTCTGGCCATACAAATTTATAACAAAGAGGACTAGACTTGTTGACAGGAGGCATCTCTGTTAATGCCATTGTACTTGTTATTTATTTAAACAGAGTAAAACGTGACACCTTCTAGAGCAAGTCCCGTGTAACTTCATCTTCTCTTTGTTTGCTATCTAGTGCTCTCATACATTTTGTAGAAATATATTTGAGATTCAGCCAAAGATGCACAGCTTTATGTGTGCGCGTGTGTTTTTAACATTGTCTAATAAGGATACTCAAATGACTGACTTTTCAGTAAAGTACTGGCAGGCATTGCTCTGTTTGGGTCCATAGGCAGCCATTAATCAAAAGCTTGCTCCTCGGTTAATTAGAGATTTGAGTGTTGGCACACTTGTGTTTGAGTGTGTGCTTCCATTAAGATAAATTCCCTGCATCTTGTTCATTCAAGAGAGAGAAATATAAATCAGATGCATAGTTTTGTTGACGTTTTTTATTTTCATGTTTTGAATCCTATTTCTTTGCTTCTACCTTTCAAGTTAGCCCTTTGATAACGTACAGAGAAACTCCTCCTACTTTCATGAGTATATTATATGATGGGAAAGCAACACATGCGCTCTGCCAGGTTATACGGGTAGTCCGAGTATGGATTTGTTTTCAAGTTGTGGCAAATTGAGCTGTTTTGTGGAGAAGCGCTATAAAGGATCAAGCCATGCTAAGAAAATACCCCCAATAGCAATACAGAGCCACCAGTTTTTTCCTTACATTTGTCATGATTTTGTATGTATTCAGTTAAACCTGGACACCAGGAGAGTTTTTTTTTAAATAAGGGAAAACAAAACAAAAAAGTTCCGCTTGCGTTTCTTTCTTTGTCAGGGTTTCATTGCTCAGATGCTTTGAGTGTTAGTATGGTGAATGAAATTGCATTGTCATAATTATTAAAATGGTGACCAAAGACAGTTTAGACAGTTTCTAAAAAGGGATTTGTTAGCTCTTGTTTCAGAGAGCTAAGAGTATTTCCAAACGGTTCTTAGAATTAAGCTTTATAAAACGCACTGCCTACTTAATTAAACATTAAATAAGTGATTTGAGGAAATAGTTCACAAATACTTATGAAACATTTGTGAAAAATATTATTTTATTTCAGAATCCTATATTTTTGTGCATGGGTTGTTTATCATAGCCAACAAAAATAAATAAATCACACATGAAAGTGAGGGCCACAGCATTAAGAGAGTAAATGGATGGAATTTGTTTCTTGGTGGGCCTCATCTTGCAGGATTAAATTATGGTAGCATAAATTGTACACTATGTATTTATATGTATACATAAATATATGTATATACAACCCAAAAGTAATGAATATAAATGTCTGTTATCATTTCTGAGTAAGTTGTTATTCAAAAGGAGATCAAATGAAGGAGTTCAGTCCACTCAGTCAGGAGCTCATTTATGTGACGGTTCGTATTTTTGGTCGTGATGGTCAGGGTAGGTGTGACGTTTCATAGCTATATAAGTGACTCAGCTAGCACAGCAGGAAGGAATATAGGGCAGAATGTAAGTGAATGCAGTGACAGAAAGGAAAGGAGATGAGATGCGGGCGGCTGTGGCTCAGTCGGTAGAGCGGGTTGTCCACTAATCCACTAATCGTAGTGTTGGTGGTTCGAATCCCGGCCCGGGTGATCCCATGCCGAAGTGTCCTTGGGCAAGACACTGAATCCTAAGCTGCCCCCGATGGCAACTAGCACCTTGCATGGAAGCTCTGCTACCATTGGTGTGTGAGTGTGTCTCATTAGTAAGTCGCTTTGGATAAAAGCGTCTGCTAAATGAATAAATGTAAATGAGATGCCAGATGAAATGATTTGTGACACTTTTTGATTCTGAACCTCAGTTGTAATCTTCGTGTACATCAGCTCTTGAAATGCAGCAGTTCAGTTTAGTGGTCATTCAGGTAACCTGGTGTTTCGGTGTAGCATTAATCACAAATTGGTCACCGCTAGCCAAAAATATTTTTATGAGATATTAACATTTCAATTGTTCAAATTGGTACAACACTTAATGCATTGTCTTAATACAATACAAGATGTCATAAATCAGTGATAAAATGTTGAGTATAGATGGGCCTTTTATATGCTATAAATGAATATACAACACAAATCAGATGATAACTTACATTAACACCTAAATAACACCTGTTTCCGAAAAGGAATTTTCAACAAAAGTCACAATTATGAGCATTTAATTACATAAAACTTTAATTTTTTATTTATAGCTTTGTATAAAGTAAAACAATAAAGCTGACCTGTCAGTAACTCTGTGTCCTATAAAAAAAGCTTTGCTTTCCAATAAGGTGGCAATCATTATTTTTAATAACTGCTTTAATGAATGTTACCATGTGACATTAAGTCCTAACTATTTTGATTATTTGTCTCAAACATTAATGTCTTAATGTATTTTAGGATATGTAATAAAGTTTCATATTGTGATGTGCAATGTTCACGTAAATTCTTTAAGGAAAAGACTAATTTAATCTTGGGAATAAAGTAAACCTCATTGTAAAATATTACAACCTTGCTGTAAAATATTCATTTTTATATGCTATGTGAATTACTACTAGGTTTACAGTAATTTAGTGAATCTTATTACCTGTAAGTGACTGTATACTTTGACTTCTTTGATTATACAGTGCCTTGCGAAAGTATTCGGCCCCTTTGAACTGTTCGACCTTTTGCCACATTTCAGGCCTTAAACATAAAGATATAAAACTGTAATTTTTTTGTGAAGAATCAACAACAGGAGATTTC
>JAFFST010044710.1:47311-58130 GCA_022414735.1 Noturus placidus | reverse complement strand
GGGGGGCAGATTTTCCTTAACAAACGTGAATATATTAAAAAAGAATAGACATATATAAATAGATCAATAAAATAAATAGAATAGATGAAAAGACAGATCCGTGGTCAGGGAAAATTAAAGCGGAACATATAGAAAATATTTTCTCCTGTATATTGGGGGGGGGGACAGATTGGTATTTCCTCAACATTGGGGGAGTCACGACCCCCGAAGGAGTGCGTGGTTACGCCCAAGTATCATCGCACACTGGCTCGGTAAAAAACATTCAATATCGTAATCTTTTCAGCTTATAAACAAGTGGCCATCATTTAGGCCATTGTAAGTTTTGTCTCATTTCACCTCAACGTTGTTCTACCTTTATGATCCAGTAGCGCGCTCATACTCATTAGAGCGCAGCTGGTTATTTTCCAGAAGTAGATTAAATAAACGGAAAATAAATGGTCATTTGAAAAATAACGCTGGATAATGAGATTCGTGTTCGCTCTTTCTTCGAATGTTATTCAACTGCGTCAGATTTCTTAAAAGTACTGAAGCATTAAAGTGAGTGTGAGAAAGGGAAAACACTATAATGTGCATTCGATGTACAGTTCTGGCCGTTCTATTGTGCTATGAGGACAACCGAGGACATACTGAAATTTCTGGCAAAAACAACAACAACAGCAACAACAACAAAATCTTCCCTTGGTAGCTTTATGCATATTTAGGGGTAAACAAGGGCAATGGTCTGTACATTTAAATTAATATAAGTAGATCATTAGAAGCTGTATTGTAATTGCAATTTAGAGGCGATAAACTCTAAAAAGTCAATTCGTGGTAGATACTGTATAAGACGTCACATCGCACATTGTCCATGATGTATTTTATTTAATTGGATTAATAGCAGACACTATATTACCATTAAAGTCTCATTATAATAATCCAGGTCACAATACCAGTGCATCAGAGAGCACCATGCACACACACATTTACACATAACCTATACTATGCACAGTAACCCGAGCTTCTTCTTCAGTGGTGGTTCGTCTGAAGCATGGGCGTAACCACGCACTCCTTGGGGGATCGTGACCCCCCCAATGCTGAGGAAATACCAATCTGTCCCCCGCAATATACAGGAGAAAATATTCTCTATATGTCCCGCTTTAATTTTCCCTGCCAACGGATCTGTCTTTTCTTCATCTATTCTATTTATTTTATTTATCTGTTTATTTATGTCTATTCTTTTTTAATTTATTCACGTTTGTTATGGGAAAATCTGCCCCTCCCCCCATCCAATTGTACACTTGGTTTCACCCAGACTCAACGCAAGTTCGGTGATGTATTTTAGCAGCTTCCCCACGCTGTGGGAGCTTCTATCACTCAGAAACCACATGAAGTCAAACAGTAACTGTAATCCTAAACCTATGTTCTAAATATGTTATGTTCAAATTTTGGAATTTTGTCTGTGCGGAGGGGTGGGGGGCATTAGCGCTTGGACCCCCCAATGTCCATAACGTGGTTACGCCCTTGGTCTGAAGGGGCAGGATTGGTCCCCCGTACTGTATATTTAAACCATTCAAAAAATGCTAATAAAGTCCTCATTCACAACCTCTTTTGAGTGACCAACAAGTTTTGAATTTTTTAAATGCTACAATTTGACAGATATATTCTGGTGTACTGTTGATTCACTCGCCTTTCTAGAATTTGCATGATCGTTGTGATTATTGCACTTTGTTGTCAAACATGGGAACTACAACAAGTGAAGTTAGTAAAGGCCCACTGGGGCAGGACTCACGTTGCTCCACGCTCGCTCTGTGACTTGGAGGCGGAGTAGCAGACATAAGTTAATGACATAGTTGCCAAGATCGCGTTTTTTTTTTTTTGACTCCAGATCGGGATGCTGTCAAGATCTTTATTTTATAGCAAATAATTGGAAGTAAACTTAATACGCTTTTACAAAGAAAGGCACAGGGTACGTGCGGACTGTGTGTACGATGTACAGAACTATTTCTTTTGTAAGATATTTTGTAAAGATAGGGGGAACGATCAGGGGATTATGGAGTGAATAATATATATGACGTGTGCGCACGACTGTCACCTTATTTTCCCACACAAAGGCTGAGAAAAAGAAGAAAAATAGCTGCACTGCTTTACAATTAAACACAATTAAATAACGGTACATCTAAAACCTGTGAAAATGAGCTCCGATAGTGGACGCTGGAGGACATTATGTAGAACTGAAATAAGTAACGTGGTGTGGTTACTCGAAAAATTCACTCCATACTGTAGCGGTCCATAGCATAACTCAAGTGTGGTAGCACATCGGCTTCATTTGGTTGGGTACACGTTTACCTTCTGAAATATTAACCTGAGTGAAAGTGCTTCTGTTTAATTATAGCACTGTGCTCTCTTCAGCATCTCCTCTCAGTACCTGTGCTGACTCGATGACACGGCAGCCCACCTCCATCCTAAATACCCTGCAGCTCAGTCATTCCCAGAGCCATCTCTACCTCATAAAAGTGAGAAAATGAAGGCAATGCAAAAAAAAAAAAAAAAGAAAAAAAAAAGTGGGGGCATTTGCACGACGCTGTATAGGCAACCAGCAACAATTTCCCCAGGAGAATGTCAAAGTACATTCATCAGCTATTTACAAACCCTGAGATCTCTCGCCCTGCTTTCCCTTCCTCAGCTGAACTGCTATGAGAGAGCGAGAGTTAGAGTTAGATAAATGCTTTTCCATGACTGTTGATGATTTTAGCTGAAAATAAGTCCACTTACCCGCAGCCGAGTCGCTTCTATCCTACTAAAAGCTTGTTTGGGCCTTGCGCTATAAATTCCTTCCTCTCTGAAACACTTTGACGTTGAGTTTGACGAGTGTGTTGCACATTTTCTATAACAGCAGCTCCAACGCCAGCACGCTCGTTCTAATAGCGTTATTGTTTCTATAGCAACAGCTCATTCACAGGGACTCGAATGGCGGACGTGCCACATCATTTTAAGGCTTAGAATAATAAAACAGGATATTTAAGAATGAAAAAGGTATATATGAGAATGTAGTGACGCTGACTGTTAGGAGACGTTTGTGTGACATTTATGGAAGGAGTCTCCAGTGTGAGCAACAGTCGGAACGTTTTCTGATGATTGCAGGAGAGACGAGTTTGTGTTTTGCGGTTTCTCGCTAACATGACAAGCTGGATTTATTTCCTTATTTGGGAATTTTTTTCCCCAAGAACGTTACTTATACTAAATCAGCTTTTAGTAGTCGCCTCTGCCTTTGACGTCACCCCGTGCCGCATCTAAACTGTCTCGCTGCACAAGTTTAATAGTTTATGTCCTGGTTCCTGCCGTCTGCTCCTCACTTCCGGGTTCTCCACTTCCTATTTCCTGTCTTCCTACTCATTCATCTCCTCACAATACCTGCCAATTGCGCTAACTTCCAGCATTCCTGAGATAGCTGACTAAGACAAATGGTAATGCGCCAAGAGCATCAAACGTGAGATTATTCCTTCTACTTTTTCTCCTTTTGCATACATCTTCTATTTACCGAGTGCTTTGGGACACCTGAAATCTTCTGATCTACAATCCTGTGCATTCACACCCATTACTTTTTCCTTTCCCTGCCTCTCTGTAGACAGATGGCACTATAATCCATGTACATATTTAATTGACAAATGTATGGCAGGTGGCATCTCCGGAGGTGCTGACTATGTTCAGACTGCCGGCTTGTTTCCCCCGATGCCGTTGTTTTCCTAAACAGTGGGTGAATCACCAGGAGCTCAGCTTGACTGAGAGAGACCAACGTGGTAAGGGGAAGAGAAAAGAGACGAAGGAAATATAACAAAAAAAAAAAAGCTGCATTTGTAATGACGAATGATGTTCCGTCCCAGAGCTCCGATCCTCACAGGTCAATGGCTCGTCCCTGACATGTCATGTGTCTCCTGAACAGGTAATCCTGACCATAATGACATGTCTCTGTGCTGTACTTCTTAGCATTGGGGTGGAGCTCTACATGCTTTATTAATACATGACAAGCAGAATGTATAGCATCCATCTGTATGATGTATAGCTGCAGACCCTCGGGCCTAACAGTGTATTGCCAAAGATTTATTACCTCAGTTAGTTAAGGAGGTTGATGAGCTTTCACCGGGTTGGGAAGTGTAACATGAGTACGTCAGAGTCTACATTAAGCAAAATCAGAACCATGCTTTATTAGCCAAGTACGCAACGGAATTATTTTTGAGCTCTTGTTACAGTAACGTAAAGACAGCATGTGGATATAACTCACAATTGCTACGAAATGGATACTATGGCACGGAGAAATAATCCAAAGTGGATTATTTTTATATAACAGTACAGTCCGAAGTGTGTTATTGCGCTTAATGTTTTATTTATTTAATTAATTAAACATCACTCAATTAAGTTAGTTCCTGTTCTCATGTACGTTACATCAGCTGTAAACCTCACCAGCATTTTATTTTTTTCTTTCTCAACGTTAATAAGGCAAAAAACAACAACGAAAAAACAATATACAGCTTGTCTCGTTGCCGGGAAACAGCAAACCATAAACTATCATGGATCCATGATACAGACAACATGAACTGCCCGAAGCACGACAGCGTCCAGGTTTGCACTGACTGTGTTTACTTTGTGCACGTGTGTTTTGTTTTGGTTTCTGTCCTGTCTCTGAACCTGTTATATTATTGGTCATTCCTACTGTCATCACCTGTTTTCATTTCCCTTTATAATTATGTCGTATACTTAAAACGCGTGTCATTGTTTAGAGCGAAGTATCGCGTCTCTGTGTTTTCCCGCCAGCGCGTTACCAGGCCTTTGTTCCGTGTTTTCGTGTCCAGTTCTTGATCTTGTTCCTAGTTTGCCGTGCCTCGTTTATTCCCGTCTGTACATCTCCTGACCCACGCCTATTTTTTTTTGTCTGTTGTTTGGATTCGTCAGGCAGTTCTCTAATAAATAAAAGAATTAACTGCACTTGCTTCCGTCTCAAATTCTGATTACATGACAGTTACAAGGTGCTACAAGGTGGTGACACTGGAGACTCCTTCCCTAAATGTTACACGAACACGTTTATTATTAGATTTCAATTGTGTCGAACGTCCGCTCTACATGCGAGTCCTTGTGAACGAGCTGTTACCATAGCAACAATAACCCAAGCGCGTTAAACCGAACGCATTGATATAAACCTGTCAATTTTTTTTTTACTTACTACTCTCAGAGGCGTTCTGTCATAGAAAACACAGAACTATCAGTGATGACATGCAGACCATATGTCTAAGCAAAAATAAACACGCTGTGAGCACAGTAGGCCCGGCCTCTATTGATGATGTCAGGAGTGGCATACACGGCCCTCTTCCGTCACTCAGCGATCATTATTGCACTTTACATATGGATTTCAATTCCCTAAACCTCCCTACAGCCTTACTAAACATCCTGAGTTAACAATATTTAGATCCAGACCAACATTCGAGATTTATTTCTTGATAAAGTGCAGATGGAAATCCGGTGCTGAAATCCATTACCACGAACCATACTCTATTCCTGACGTTAAGGATGTATATTATCGTTCAGTGCTTCAGCAGCATAATTGCATCAGACGGATCGGGATTAGACGAGAGTAACACGCATTCCACTAAAGCAGTCACGCACGGTGAGAGCAGCGAGAGAAACTCCTGGCAGAACGATGGAAAGAAAATACCACTCTTCCTCTGGATTCGGAATTCTAATCATCAACTCATTGCTTAGCAACAGAGGGGTTACATAGCAACAGGGCAGCATTGTCATTTTAGCATTGCGAAGGGAGACACAGTGCTTTTCGTATATTGTGTTCAAACTGCCTCTCATTCCCCCCCACATGTTTACACCATTTTTGTTTGAGGAAAGCGGCATCTACAGTGTATTATGTACATGTAGGAAGGTACTTGATTGGCACAAGTGGTGGATGGATGGATGGATGGATGGATGGATGGAGAGAGCGAGAAACAGACGGAGATCTAAAAAAAAAATGTTGATGCTGAAATCAGTATATTCATCCGTTCCTTTACCTGACGTTCGTAGTTATTAACACAGTACTGACATTTACAAACGTGCTGCTGGAAGGAGGTGAGTCAGACTGAACAGCCTATTTATTATGCTTTAATGGTCAATGGGAACACCTACACTAACCACAGCCTTCTAATGAAGCAGACAAACAATCGAGAGCCGCGTCTTCATCCAAGATCTGCATTATTATATAATTAAGGTCTCGTGTGTCATCAAATCTTTGAATCTTTTTATGGCGGTAAACGCAGGCTTGAGTGTTTACTTTGAAAAGATTTGTAGTTTGTAGCATCGGTAACAATTTCAACACAAATCATTGTGAAGAATAAAATGAAGCTGATATAGTTATTGTACGAGGCTCTGATTCTAAACTGACCAGACATGCCTTTTGTTATTTTGAGTTCTTTATTTGGCAATAGATAAAAGCATTGCTCTAGAGAAGGCCATTCAGCTGTGGAGCACTACAGGAATAGAGATATTTCCATTTTGGATGAAGGATGTTTTGGATGAATAAACCCAGCTGACACCCACAATGAATAACGTCGATTCTATCTGTGTTATAAGTCAAAGGACACAGCAGAAAGCCTACTGTATACGTCTGAGCCTGTGCCCGACCTGAACCGTTTTCCATTTGGTTCAGACTCTAAAGCCGCCAGAGACCCTAAAGCCTCGTGAGACGTGATAGAGATATGCTTTTAATCCTGCATTCCACTGCTCTGAAACCGTCTCACATTATCGTACAGTGATTGACCCTGTGATAATCTAACCCTGTGTATATTTATCTGAGAGATTTACACAGCATCATCACACCCTTCACAGGTGTCTCCTGGTTTCCAAGGATACGCCAATGCATCAATCACTCACCATGCACATTCATGGTACGGATCACTGAAACGGCGCAGTTTGGGTGAGTCTGTTCCTGTATGAGTGGAACGTCATGTGGTCTTCTGCTCATTTGCCTTAAGGTTCACTGCGGTCATACAGAGTAGTACCTGAAGTTACCAAAACCTTCCTGTCAGCTTGAACGAATCTGGCTGTTCTCCTTTGACCCTCTCTAGTTAACGTTTTGGTGACCTGCATGTTTTTTGTTTTTCGCACCATTCTAAGATATGTGCATGATAATCCCAGCAATTTCTGAAAACCTGCTCAACCATTTCCCCCCTATTCTGATAATCGATGTGACGGTTAGCTGAAACGATCGACCCGTATCACACACATGATTGGCCAATTGGATCGTTTAACGAAGTTTCCCTACTGAAGTGGACGCTCTATTGCAGGGGTCTTCAACGTTTTCCAGGCCAAGGACCCCCAAACTGATCGCAAGATAGAGCGAGTCCCCTAATTATATATATTGTATGAAATTGTGTTATATCAAACTGGTACCAAAACTTTCGCGACCCCCATGCAGTACCTCCGCGGACCCCCTAGGGGGTCGCGGACCCCTTGTTGAAGACCTCTGCTCTATTGAGTGTATTGCTTGCATCATCTCTTTTATTTTTTTACTTCCAAGCAACAGTTCTTGCTTCTTTCTCATTTCTGATTCTGCTGATAAGTACATTGTGCACGACGCGAACGATGTAGGCTGTGTTCCCCGCTTCTCTGCACATTAAATAGGCCTCCTTATTTTGCTTTTCTGTGCATATCAGTCTTACACACACTCCTACACACGAGAACACCTACAGGAACGGAAAGTGCAAGAGTTATCCTTAAGTAAAGACGACCTCCTCAAGCACTTTCCAGCCGTAAAGCCATAAATCAGTGGGATTTCTCTCCTTGTTAGGATACAGATCATTCGCAGGTCACTCGCTATCCATCCTCTGCAATGACATTCCTGAGCTTTTGTGCTGAAGATTTATGGGTTGTGCATACAAACACGCAAAAAAACAATAAACCCCAAACATTTTTCATGGAGACACGTGTGAGGTTCCTGACTAACAAGCCTACTGGTTGACGTGATCATTAATTATTAACAAAGACGCTTTACGTAGACTGGGAGAACTGGTGCGGAACGATGACGCAGCCGTATATGATGGGATGTATACCTACTGTAGGAGCCGCTATGTATTCTGAGAAACGTACGGGCGGAGATTACTTTTTTTTTTTTTTGAGATGTTATAGACTTAAAACTGGGTAGATTATGAAGCACCATTTAATATAAGTATAAAATACAATCATGTATTTTTCAGTCTTGCTGAATAATAGGTTTTGCAGAGCATGATTTATTTCTCCTCTCTACCTCCCCACCTAGTCCTTTCCGGTATTTTCACTTCCAGCTGCAGCTGCCTCTGGTTTGATCTGATCATCTTACATGTTTTTAAGGTGGTGCGTGTTAGCTGCTAGCGCCTGTGCCGAAGGTATTTGGAGAAAGCGTTGGTGTCCATGGCAACCTAAAGCTCAGGTAGGAGGTGACTGCAGCAACATGATGTAATCTGGTACACATCAAAGAGGTTGATTCTGTCTCTCGTTTTCTTTCACTCGGTTTCTTTCTCTCCATTCTTCCTGTTTGTTTTTGGAGGGGACAGGGACGGGGACGGGGGGACGGGTAGTCCAGTGTAGACCCTTTACATCTACTCTACGTTTATAGACAAATGACCAAGAGTCAGCTGACTGTCAACCAGCATATCGACTAATTTCACACAAAATGCCCTCAGTGTATACGTTTATGTTCAGTAATATATAGCGCTTTTATCCAAAGCGCTATACACTGTGTCTCATTCTCCCATTCACACACACACACACACTCACACACACCAATGGTAGCAGAGCTGCATGCAAGGCGCTAACTTGCCATCAGGAGCAACTTGGAGTTCAGTGTCTTACCCAAGGACACTTCGGCATGTGGAGTCATCCAGGCCGGGAATCAAACCTCTACCACCTGATCCACAGCCGCCCCGGGATTATTGTCTAACAAAATAAAAATCCTCGATGTGGTGGAGCTTTCTGTCAGGAGACGTTTATGTAATGTTTAAGTAAGGAGTCTCCAGTGTCAGCGATTTGTAACAGTCAGATAGAAGAGTTTATGCTTTCCGGGTTCACAGTCACATGACAAGCAGCAGTTTTTTTTTTTTGTCGTTTAAGCTTTAAGAGAGATCGAATAGGGGAACGACTATTTATGGTCAACGTAAGTGAGAACAGGAACTTGTTTTGTCGGACATTCCACAACTCTAAACTGTTAAAAAGTGCACTGTGTCGTTCGTTAATCATTTAAAAATTGTAATCGTTGGCAGAAAAAACAGACTCGGGATTGTGTCTATTACAGCTGAAAGACAGATAATACGCCACTTCATGGCAGTCTATAGATGGTTTGTCTCCATCGTTACTCTATCCTCTTCATTTCTCTGTTTATTTAAACTGTGTCTTATGTCCTGCAGGCTACAGAACATTAAAAATGCGTAGAATGTACTGTACAAGCGTATACATATGGACTCGTTCCACATAAGAAAACACAGGGTTCGACGCTGTAATATAGTGGTTCAGACGGAAATAAACCCACAGTGTCAGTCCACAGAGCAGCACTGTAAATATTTATCTAGCACACAATACAGTTGTTAGTTTATCAAACACTCCGGGATCGTTGCTTTTTTACAGTACCATCTTCCTCTACTGGAACCAGCAGGTCCCTATGGTGAGATGGGAAGTGTGAGGAGAAGCCTACAGAGCAAAAAGGACCAGTGTTCACAGTGCTTCAGACATAACAGCCAAGAGCCAAGGCAATAAAAACCACACACCGGTGTTGATGACAGCTACATTTAAAACGTGGCCTCTAGGGTGTGGTGTGAGTACCAGTGGAGTTTTTTCCTCCCTCTCCCTTTCTCTCTCTCCCTTTCTCTCTCTCCCTCTCTCTCTCTCTCTCTCTCTCTCTCTCTCTATCTCTCTCTCTCTCTCTCTCTCTCTCTCTCCCTTCTTCTCTCTCTCTCCCTCCCCCCCTCTCCCTTTCTCTCTCTCTCTCTCTCTCTCTCTCTCTCTCTCCCTCTCTCTCTCTCTCTCTCTCTCTCTCTCTCTCTCTCTCTCTCTCTCTCTCTCTCTCCCTCTCTCTCTTTCTCTCTCTCTCTCCCTCTCTCTCTCTCCACATTCTGCTGACTGCATTATACAGTGATCACCCCACTCACAAGGGTTTGGGATCTCCATGAGTCACTCAGTGCTCCCACTTGCCTTCCCAAACTGATGACAGGGAACACACTTTCACCTCGTCTCTCACTCGCTGCATCCCTCATTCCCTCTGCACAGCCCACAGGAGTCCGAGGAAAACACCACGGCACACGCCCACTCAAAACGGACCAACTTCTTTCTATTTATTAGTGACTTGCTGACTGTTTTTGGTAATATACTGTACTGTGTAAACCTTCTGCGGTCGTCTCGTCTTTAAAGATGTCTAGAAGCATCATTAAAGGTTATACATGTCTCATGGGCTTATAATAATTAAGAACTGCTAACCAAGGGTGTTTCAACACTTGGCCCGAGTACTCGAGCTCGCACTCAGGGCTGATTCTGGGCTCGTTTCGAGGCGCGGCTCATAACTGCATCTCAAAATGGCTGGCACTAGGTTCATTTGCACCACCGTTTGGTAGACGTGAATCCCAGACCACCATTTCCAAAAAAAATAAGGAGGCTCAATACCAATTACATTGAATTCTGGGTTCAAACTGCCCCAAACGGCAATGTATGCAGATTCCTTTTGTGGATTTTCATTTAATATTTGATTTCTTATACAGTGCCTTGCGAAAGTATTCGGCCCCCTTGAACTGTTCGACCTTTTGCCACATTTCAGGCCTCAAACATAAAGATATAAAACTGT
>JAFFST010044710.1:5493-26473 GCA_022414735.1 Noturus placidus | reverse complement strand
GGGGGGGAGGGGGAGACGGCGACTCGATCAGAATAAGAAAATAAGCGTAAAATAGTCCAGGTTTGGAAACGCGTCCTGCTGGAAACGCGGCGAGACGCCGATCCGCGGTGCGTTAGGTGTGTGTTGAGGAGCCCAGCATGTCCGGGGAGAAACCGACACACGATGACACTCTTCAGCTTGAAGAACGCCTCCACGAGCCGACATGGAGACAGAAAGAGGAGGGGAGCATGAAAAAAGGAAAGGAAGGAAATCAAGAGCGGAAAATAGAACCCAGGGTTACGGTTAGATGGCTGGAGTGGAGACACATCCACATCTCTCTCTGTCTCTCTCTGTCTGTCTCTCTCTCTCTCTCTCTCTCTCTCTCTCTCTGTCTGTGTCTCTCCCTCTCCCTCTCTGTCTCCCCCCCTCTCTCTCTCTCTCCCCTCTCTCTCTCTCTCTCTCTCTCAGTGTCTCTCTGTGTCTCTCTCTCACTCTCTCTCTCACTCTCTCTCTGTGTGTGTCTCTCTGTGTGTGTGTCTCTCTCTCTGTCTCTCTCTCTCTCTCTGTCTCTCTCTCTGTGTCTCTCTGCGTATCTCTCTCTCTCACACTCACTCTCTCTGTGTGTGTGTCTCTCTCTGTCTCTGTCTCTCTCTCTCTCTCTCTCTCTCTCTTTGAAGAAATGGTGTTTAAACAAAGGGGTGTGTTTTATGAGAGGTGAAAAACTCTTTTTTAACTGGTGACGGGTCGTTTAAAAATAATGTTTTTGTGATGTCACGGTTTTATTTGTAAAATAAATTGCTTTAAAAAGTCTCTCTCTCTCTGTCTCTTGCTCTGTCTCTCTGTCTCTCTCTCTCTGTGTCTCTCTGTCTCTCTTTCTCTCTCTGTCTCTCTCTTACTCTCTCTCTATCTATCTCTCAGTCTCTGTCTCTCTCTCTCACTCTCTCTCTGTGTCTCTCTTTCGCTGTCTCTCTCTCTCTGTCTCTCTCTGTGTCTCTCTCTCTGTCTCTCTGTGTCTCTCTCTCTCTGTGTCTCTCTCTCTGTGTCTCTCCCTCTCTCTCTCTCTCTCTGTTCTCTGTGTCTCTCTGTGTCTCTCTCTCTCTCTGTGTCTCTCTGTGTGTGTGTGTCTCTCTGTGTGTGTGTGTGTCTCTCTCTCTCTCTGTGTCTCTCTGTCTCTCTCTCACTCTCTCTCTCTGTCTGTCTCTCTCTCTGTCTCTCTCTGTGTCTCTCTGTCTCTCTCTCACTCTCTCTCTCTGTCTGTCTCTCTCTCTGTCTCTCTCTCTCTGTCTCTCTCTCTGTCTCTCTCTCACTCTCTCTGTCTCTCTCTCTCACTCTCTCTCTGTGTCTCTCTTTCTCTCTGTCTCTCTCTCTCTCTCTCTCTCTCTCTCTCTTTCTCTCTCTCTCACTCTCTCTCAGTCTCTCTCTCTCTGTCTCTCTCTCTCACGCTCTCTCTGTGTCTCTCTGTCTCTCTCTGTCTGCCTCTCTCTGTGTCTCTCTGTGTCTCTCTTTCTATCTTTCTCTGTCTCTCTCTGTGTCTCTCTCTCGCTCTCTCTCTGTCTCTCTGTCTCTGTCTCTCTTTCTCTCTCTCTCTCTGTCTGTCTCTCTCTCTCTCTCTCTCTCTCTCTCTCTCTGTCTGTGTCTCTCCCTCTCTCTCTCTCTCTCTCTCTGTGTCTCTCTCTGTCTCTCTCTGTCTCTCTCTGTCTGCCTCTCTCTGTGTCTCTCTGTGTCTCTCTTTCTATCTTTCTCTGTCTCTTTCTGTGTCTCTCTCTCGCTCTCTCTCTGTCTCTCTGTCTCTGTCTCTCTTTCTCTCTCTCTCTCTCTTTCTCTCTCTCTCACTCTCTCTCGGTCTCTCTCTCTCTGTCTCTCTCTCTCATGCTCTCTCTGTGTCTCTCTGTCTCTCTCTCACTCTCTCTGTGTGTCTCTCTCTCTCTCTCTCTGTCTCTCTCTGTGTCTCTCTCTCTGTCTCTCTCTCTGTCTATCTGTCTCTCTCTGTCTCTCTCTCTCTGTCTCTCTCTCTGTGTCTCTCTCTCTGTCTGTCTCTCTCTGTCGCTCTCTGTCTGTCTCTCTCTCTCTGTCTCTCTCTCTGTCTCTCTGTCTCTCTCTCTCTCACTCTCTCTCTGTATGTGTGTGTCTCTCTCTCTCTCCCTGTTTCTCTCTCTCTCTGTCTCTCTCTCTCACTCTCTCTCTCTCTCTCTCTCTCTCTCTCTCTCTCATTGAGTGAAGATTGTAAGGTTTGTCAGGAAAAGAAATAAATAAAAAGCCAGAATGATGGAAAGTAGTATTTCCGCACGCGGTATCACTGGGGAATGGATGCTGCGCGAGCTGCTCGAGTCACCCTGCAACCCATTAAAATGCGCCGGGTGTATCCTGGAGAGGTTTTCTTTCTTTTTATTCACCACAAGGACACACCATGCACATGTAGTAAGAAGGAGAAGGTGCATGTGATTCCAGCACGAGAGCATGGCAGTGTGTTAAGTTTACACATGATCAACGTTATCCTCATGTTCAGGTCATTTCATTTAAAAATATATATCCATCTCATCAAGCGCAAACGCAAAGAAAAGAAGTGAGTGTTTGTTTTTGTGTTTGTTTGTTTTTTCTTCTTTTCTTTCAGCATAAGATGAGCGTTTCTGCAGAGATCTCTGTGCCGTCCAGTTGCTAGGCAACGCTGCGACCGCTGATGCAGAAGGCCTCGGCACATTTTATAGCAGCTAAAGCAGGACAGCGGGGCCAAATGGCGAATGTATGTTTGCAACATTTTCTCAAAGCTTCTTCGATGTTCTGCCTCCTGTGCTGCTTCTCCTGGAGCTTTCTCCATGCCTGAAAGGTATCAGTCCTAAAGCGGCGCTTTCTGAGATGATTTGCTTTTATTAGAAGCCATATTTGCTCGCTCATATCCAGTGATCATACATGATTTGTTTACTGTCTTGCATGGAGTGTGTATGGATGAATACCCGCCCAAGTCCACCGAAGTGCACCAAAGCAGTAAAACCAACAGAGAATCATTAATAAATAAATAAATAAATAAATTGAAGCAGTGTTAGTCACAATGAACATCTTTCATAAGTAGGCCATGTCTACATGGATTTAAATTCATTCATCTCCTGGTCCTGGTCTTGGTGGATCCCGGGAAGAGTAAGGTTGGAATACAGCCTGGATGGGGCACCAGTCCATCACAGGGCAACTATGAACAAACACATTCACACCTAGGGGTAATTTAGCATTGCCACCTCCTGGCATATTTTTCCCACACGGACATGGTGAGAACATGTGAAACTCCAAACAGACGAGGTTACTCGATCTCCGGAGCTCAGAGGTGACCGTGCTACCCGCTGGCCTTAAATTATTTATATAAAATCTATTTCTGTGCATTAAGTGCATGAAACATGAATGCATTTGCCTGAGCAGTAATTCTTATTATTAGTAACTCAAAGACCTCAGAGGAGTTTAGTGGAATAAGCTAAAAGCGCTATGCTATTGATTAGAGATAAAGACACAGGTCCTTGTTCAGTACCAAGGAAAGCTCGGTGCGGTCAGGACTGCGGAGAGCAATTATTCTTAAAAAGTCTGTTCAGCACACAGGACAGCAGTAACTCAGAGCTTGTGCATGAATTCCCATACAGCCAGGTCATCACATGGTTGTTTACATTCTCACGGATCATCACAATCAACACAACTTTTCAATAATGGTGTAACCCTTAACGTATGATGTTGCATTTTCGCGCGCACAGTCAGCGCAGAATAACCCGAGACGCCCGTCGATGAGTTTACATAAGGTCCTATTCAGGTGTTATTGAGGAGCTGCCACACTTCATTAAACGCTCTCCTTCTTCTTTAACACATGCTCGGTCTATAATAACGTGACGCTGATAAATGTTTTGGGAAGTTTTTGCATCATTGAGCCAAGTGGACATGATAGATTGCAGCACATATAGGAAAAAGTATTCAAATAACAGATCCATAAGGAATGTCAGCGCGCTGTCAGTTGTGTCGATAGCTCGCTACGGTCTTAATCAGTCGGACTTCCTGGGTTCAGTACATTATATTCTGCTCAGGCCGCATGAGCACCTTCCTAGCTATGCTTAAGCACTCTTAATAACACAGTGTTGCTGATTTCTCCATTCTGGTGGGTCAGAATCGTTTGATTCAAACAGCCGGTTTAAATCACATTGCATTTACATTATCGTTTCTATAGTAACGGGTCATTCACAGGGACTTGTACGTGGACGCTGCACATAATCTTTAATAGTTTAAAAACCGTAGAAAATGTATAACGTTGGGCGGCTGTGTCTCAGTCGGTAGAGCGGGTTGTCCACTAATCCACTAATCGTAGGGTTGGTGGTTGGAATCCCGGCCCGGGTGATCCCATGCCGAAGTGTCCTTGGGCAAGACACTGAACACTAAGTTGCCCCCGATGGCAAGCTAGCACCTTGCATGCAGCTCTGCTCCCATTGGTGTGTGAGTGTGCCTCATTTGTAAGTCGCTTTGGATAAAAGCGTCTGCTAAATGAATAAATGTAAATGTAGGAACTCGTGTGTCTCTCAGACATTCTATAACAATACATGTAACTCTACATAGTTAAAAAGCATGATGTGCCAATAATTAATCAATGAAAATGTTGACCTAAGAGGAATAACACACCTCGGGATGTGCTGTTAGAGTAAAATAGTCCACTCTAGGATGGTAATCATCCTCTGCTTCATGTCATGCCTCATCACAGCACCCCGCTGTGGATTATTTTCCTATAACAACACACCCCATCCTGTTTTATTCCATACGCATAAACACCCAGTGAGATGAAATTCTATCTGTGACTTCACTTGTTTGTATTTACACGGTGACTAATACAGAGCAGGCGAGTACAGTATGTAGAACTAATTCCAGGAAAATCACATCAAACTATGTAGCAAAGGGTTGCCTGAGGAACTTCCTCGTGAGTGACCATCATAAATAGATAGCTGTCTAATTGTTGATTAGTTTTCTCCATATGGTAGCCTTGAAGGGTTGAGTACTCAGTGATTGAAAAAAAGGGAAATTATATTTAAATGATGTTGGATAAGAGGAAATTATGGTTTGATAAATAACTTCAAGCAATCTGGTACAGCTGAAGCATTTTACAGTATATGGGCGGCTGTGTCTCAGTGGGTAGAGCGGGTTGTCCACTAATCCACTAATCGTAGGGTTGGTGGTTGGAATCCCGGCCCGGGTGATCCCATGCCGAAGTGTCCTTGGGCAAGACACTGAACCCTAAGTTGCCCCCGATGGCAAGCTAGCACCTTGCATGCAGCTCTGCTACCATTGGTGTGTGAGTGTGTCTCATTTGTAAGTCGCTTTGGATAAAAGCGTCTGCTAAATGAATAAATGTAAATGTATAATTCTGTGCAACTTACAACATCAAGACCACGCCAAAATTAGAACTGCTTTCTTCTTTGGATATCACAGAGTCTCCCTACTGGAGAGTTCCACATATAAACCTCTGATCCTAATGGTTCCTATACACACACACACACACACACACACTATTTGGCTATTTCTTCCCCTTTTGGATTAATCTGTCTATCTACCACACCATACATCCAAAAGTATATGAACACCTGCCCATCACACCCATATGTTCCTGTTAAACATCTCATTCTAGATTTATTCCTCCATTCTTCTGTGAAGGCTTTGCACTAGATTTTGGGGCGTGGCTGTCGCGTTCGTTCAGCGTTAGTGAGGTCGAGGTCAGGAGCTGATGTTAGTGTGAGGAGACTCCAGTTCCAGTTCATCCCAAAGATGATGAGTCAGTGGGTTTGAGGTCAGGGTTCTGTACAGGACACTCCAGTTCTTCTAATTACTCGAGTAGTTTTTAATCAGATTATTCTTATTTTTTTTCTTGATTTTTCATTTTCTTGATCACTACTTTTATTTTGTCAATTTTTTCAACACTGCTGTTAGAATGGCAGCTAATGAATATGCAATAATAATAATAATAATAATAGGGGCGCATGGTAGGTTAGTAGTTCACACGTCCATCTCACACCTCCAGGGTCGGGGGTTCGAGTCCCACCGTGGCCCTGTGTGTAGGGGCGGAGTTTGCATGTTCTCCCCGTGTGTCGGGGGTTTCCTCCGGGTACTCTGGTTTCCTCCTCCAGTCCAAAGACATGCATGGTAGTCTGATGGGCGTGTCTAAAGTGTCCGTAGTGTGTGAATGTGTGTGAGTGTGTATGTGATTGTGCCCTGTGATGGACTGGCACTCTGTCCAGGGTGTAACCCCGCCTTGTGCCCGATGCTTCCTGGGATAGACTCCAGGTTCCCCGTGACCCTGATAAAGGAGTAAGCGGTTGAAGATGGATGGATGGATGGATAATAATAATAATAATAATAATAATAATAATAATAATAATAATAATAATAATAATAATAATAATAATAATAATAATAAAAGCAGCAATCAGCATTTTCAGGGGCCAAGCACCGAGACTCGGTGAACATATTGACAGATGTGGTACAATTGCTGCCTAATAGAGCCATAACTATAGGCAAAAGGATTTAAGAATGATTTGTAGTTACATGCTTTTGCCAGTCCATTATGGGAGAATGGTTTTCAATATCAGAGTTCCTTTTATAATAATTTTATCCAAATTTTTCTTTATACAGGTCTAAACATGATGCAAGCCAAATTTGGTCGAGATTGGACAAAGGTTTTAGGAGGAGGAGCAAAAATGGCATTTCGATGTAAGCATTTCTTATCATGTTATTGTAACTTTTGACCAGTAAGTGATGTTGGCACAAAATTTGTTGCATAGCCTCAGGGCATGGTCCTGAAGAGCCTACCAGGATACAGAGATATAGCTGAGATACAGCCTTACTTCCTGTTTGACGGCTTTGCTGTAAGATTCATTGGCCCATTACGGGCACACCATTTGGAATATTCAAAATTCTTTTGATACATTTTGTGAGACTTACTCTGAAGATGAAGTGTGCTAAATTTGGTGATGATTGGACAAAAATCGATGCGTGGATGATTGGATTAAAAGCAGGAGGAAAATTTGATGTCTTAGTGCGTTGAATGTGCGTTGAACTCAATTCGATACAGGAAGTCCAAGGATGCCTGGTTTTTAAATGGGCGGCTGTGTCTCAGTGGGTAGAGCGGGTGGTCCACTAATCCACTAATCGTAGGGTTGGTGGTTGGAATCCCGGCCCGGGTGATCCCATGCCGAAGTGTCCTTGGGCAAGACACTGAACCCTAAGTTGCCCCCGATGGCAAGCTAGCACCTTGCATGCAGCTCTGCTCCCATTGGTGTGTGAGTGTGTCTCATTTGTAAGTCGCTTTGGATAAAAGCGTCTGCTAAATGAAGTAATGTAAATTTTGAACACAGGGTTCAAAGGTTATGATCACAATCGTACTTCCAAATTAGACCCGATGTTTGCACGACAGGGTTGACAGCATTTGGCGCAAATTTGGTCAGAACGTTCCTTAGAACCTCCCCAATCAGTGTGACAAATTTCACAACTTTTACCAGAAGTAGAACAGGTAGAAAAACAATAGGCCACCGAATCTTTGGTGCTCGGACCCCTAATAACAATAATAACAATAATAATAATAATAAAACTATGCAGCATCTGCACCCTATCACCCATAGTTTATTAAACTGAATGTTATGTACTAAAACTCGGTCACAGATACCGTTTATATCCTCTGTGGTAAATTTCTAGATGTTCCTTCACCTTGAACGTTGACACACCTGGGATGAAAAATGGACGAACGTGTATTTCAAATGGGATTGAAAGTGTGCAGAAAAAAAAACAGGTCTTTGAATTACTACTCAGCACCCGACCTCGTCCTCACACTCCGTACAACCTCGTACTGTCCGTGAGAGGCATCTTTATGGTCATCTCATTACATTAATGTGCTTTACTGTGAGAGCTCGGCTGTCCAGTTACAATTAGCCACCGTAATGAATTAGAATGGCAGTTATGCTAGTGATGAATACTGCATGAAATAAAGATTGTACCATTCATTTGGCTGAACTATTTTTTGGAAGGTTAAAAGGGGGAAACAGGAAAAGGTGCCAATTTAAAAAAAAAATATTTTTTTTTGTTCAGTCATGGTACAGTCTTCAAATTTGTAATAAACTCCAAACTGTATTATCAGATATTTTAAGCAGGACGATATCGAACAAATTTAAGGGAACAGTCTATTTTTAAACTGTGCGATAAAAGGCTTTCGTACTACATCCACATTTCTCCTGCAATATTATCCATATAGCTAAGCAATAAAAAAAAAGATGAGCCGTTTAAATGTTCTGAAACCTTAAAGACAGCAGGAGGGGAAATTTTTCCTATGCTGACTTGTAGAAAAACACCAAGCGTGAGCTTTTAGAAGTGCTAAGCTATGTTTTCTTCTTCATTGCCAGCAAATTCTCTTATTGGAAACGCCACTCATTCCTGTTAGAGAAAGCTAATTAAGTTTTTTTTTTGTTTTTTTTTTCCTTTTCACCTTCCCTTTGGGCTTTCCTGCTTGATATATTGCTTCATGTGTAGGAATATAGACCTGAACCTGGCTGATTTCTTGCTCTGGAGATGTGGAACAATTCTCAATGGATTGCAGTAGTGCTTTAACATCTCACAGGATGTACAGCTCAGTGTGGGGTTTTTCACATTGTTTGTTGTCTTTGGTTAAAAATATGCTGATGCTGTGGAACTGTGGTTCTCAAAGTGAGGTCCATGAAGCAGAACCAGCGGTCCACAATTTTCTAAATTTGTTACCCGACATGATCAAAGTTATTCTGGCTATAGTGAATGGAATCAGGAATGGTTGTGTAATAGCACAGTAAGGGCAGTGTATGACACACACATGAGATTAATGACTAAATCTTTACACTTTAAGCAATACAGTGGGTTATAATAGTGATTAGTAATTACTGAAGAACTATTTTGGTAACATTGGATTACTTACTGATAAGTTAGTAGGGACTTAATCATGAATCAATGTTTCCCGGTCTACAACTACAACTGGTGTGGACACAATGATGGACAATCTGTCCAGACACATTCCCAGAAACATCCCCTGAGTCCAGTTTTAGTACTCGTCTCCCAGTGAAATACTGTGCTTCCTTACTGATGTCCAGTCAGACACACTATGACTCACCACCTCATGGTCACCTGACCAGGCCTTGCGTGCTAAATGGCTGCTATGCTGAGCACACAAGAAGCATTAGAGGTATAGGTATTCTTTGTTCATGCACTATATATATATATATATATATATATATATATATATATATATATATATATATATATATATATAAACAATCACATCCAGCACATTCACAAAAAAAGGGGGCATAACAGATGAGCATTGCTAGATCACTTTGACTTATTTGGTATAAATAGTATTACATGGTTGATGGATAGCAGAGACTTTGAGACCTTTTTTACCCATCAGGAAGACCTAAACCTAAAATATTACCTCCCAGAGCTTTTAAAAACAGATATACCGGTGTGTGTGTGTGTGTGTGTGTGTGTGTGTGTGGCATATTTTCAGTAAATGGCTCCCTGGTTGTCTTCAAAGTATGTCTTCATGTGATTTTAAAAATGAACATGAAAGAATTTGGATGGTTTCACTTGAGGAAAAGCCACGAGGTAACCACACATCACTACAACACAGGCTTTTCAAAGCAAGATGATGTTGTACAACAGCTGATTTTTGCTTCTAATATAATTTACTCTTCTTATTTTTATCCCCAAACCAATACAAGCCTCTTAAATGGGTAGAGGAGGTCATAAGAAGATCCAGAAGGCCAAAACATGGATTGTAGGCATCATCTTGATGGTAGTTTTATATTTAACCCACAGTCTTTGAGGATGCATTAAAAAGCTGTTAAAGAGCTGTTATCGTACTCCGGGTTTTGACACACGACACATATTTCCTCCTATTTCCAGCCTGATTTATGTTGCTCCTTTCTTTCTAATGAAGAGATTAGAACACTGTAGAAACAAACAGGACAAAACAATGAGAAACAATGTGTGTATGAGAGAGAGCGAGAGAGATGTGGAAATCAATGGTTGTCTAACTGATGAATGTTCAGTGCCTTCATTCCACCATCTTGCTGATGACACGGTCACAAGTCCGGGTGTGGTGTTGATTTAGATGTGGAGATTCTGCCACAACATGGGGTTTATTTTGTTCTTTTGTATTGTTTTAATGGCAGTCCTGAGGATGCTCACAGTCTTGGGCGGCTGTATGATTCTCCAATAAATCGAATGAAAAAAAGATTTAGTAATTGTACAGGTGAAAGAATGAAATGTAGATATCAAATATTTCCAGCTGTCACTCGAAAATATTCTGAATTATAATACGGTGCATCCGGAAAGTATTCACAGCGCGTCACTTTTCCAGCCCGCCTGGAGTTGGCAAATTAGGGCGGCTGTGTCTCAGTGGGTAGAGCGGGTTGTCCACTAATCCACTAATCGTAGGGTTGGTGGTTGGAATCCCGGCCCGGGTGATCCCATGCCGAAGTGTCCTTGGGCAAGACACTGAACCCTAAGTTGCCCCCGATGGCAAGCTAGCACCTTGCATGCAGCTCTGCTACCATTGGTGTGTGACTGTGCTCTCATTTGTAAGTCGCTTGTAAATGTAAAAATGATATTTCTGTAAAGCTGCTTTGAGACAATGTACCATTGTAAAAAGCGCTATACAAATTGATTAATTATTAATTATAAATGGCACCAGAAGGACTCTCAGAAAAGATTGAACAACATTCTTTGACCTGAATGGCAAACGTCATGTCTGCAGGAAACCAGGCACCAGTCATCACCTGGCCAATACCATCCCTACAGTGAAGCGTGGTGGTGGCAGCATCATGCTCTGGGGATGTTTTTCAGCAGCAGGAACTGGGAGACAAGTCAGGATTGAAGGAAAGAAGAATACAGCAATGTACAGAGACATCCTAAGCACACAGCCAAGATAACAAAGGAGTGGCTACAGGACAACTCTGTGAATGTCCTTGAGTGACCCAGCCAGAGCTCAGACCTGAACCCGATTGAACATCTCCGGAGAGACGCTCCCCATCCAACCTGATGGAGCATGAGAGGTCCTGCAAAGAAGAATGGGAGAAACTGCCCAAAAATAGCTGTGCCAAGCTTGTAGCATCATGCTCAAAAAGACTCGAGGCTGTCATTGGTGCCAAAGGTGCTTCAACAAAGTATTGAGCAAAGGGTGTGAATACTTATGTACATGTTTGTTTTTTGTTTTTTATTTTTAGGCTGATGGGCGTGTCTAAAGTGTCCGTAGTGTATGAATGTGTGTGTGTGTATGTGATTGTGCCCTATAATGGACTGGCACCCTGTCCAGGGTGTACCCCGCCTTGTACCCGATGCTCCCTGGGATAGACTCCAGGTTCCCCGTGACCCTGATAAAGGAGTAAGCGGGTGAAGATGGATGGATGGATGGATGGATGGATTTTTAATAAATTTGTAAAGAGTTCAAACAATTTTCTTTCACGTTGTCATTATGGAGTACCGTTTGTAGAATTTTGAGGAAAATAATGAATTTAACCCATACTGGAATCAGACTGTAACATCACACAATGTGGGAAAAGTGAAGCGCTGTGAATACTTTCCGGATGCTCTGTAAGTGAAAGTCATTTCACTATCTGTATTTCATAAGCATGAATTCAGCTACAGGCACTGGTAACTCCTCCCACTGGCCTAACTTTTTAACCACCCATTTTTCCCCTATTCGTTTGTTTGCCAATTCCCACCCACTGGCTCGCTCCATGAATCGCACCCCAGTTGGTGGACGGTGAACGCTAACGTTACCTTCACTGATCATTGATGCTCTATAATGTACACTAGATGAAGACAGGGAATATAATACTAAAATGTTTTACTTACTGTAGTTTTCTTGTAGTATCTATCCACAGTACATGTCTAGCTATCACCCTTGTGTCTTTCCTGCTGATATCACACGTTGTATCAGTGCTAGTCTGGTACTCAGACCTGAATATAATCAGCAGGCTGCTAATCAATACCCCACATTTAAATTCTAACACATTTCAACCCGCGCATCCTGCCATCTGTACGCTTTCTTTCAGAATAACCTTCTGTAGCAGAGAGGGTTAAGGGCCTTGCTCAAGGGCCCGACAGTGGCAGCTCGGCAGCACTGTGTTTACACTCGTGAGTGCATGTTCTTCAGTTTTCACTTCGCACCAGAGCTTTTTCGGAGGAAATTCCGTGTCTATATTATAGCGCTCACTTTAAAACGTCATCGCTTCTTTAATACAGCTCGCTCACACGCGTACGAAAGGACGCGCCGCATCATCAGAGGCTTAGAATGAAAGCATTTGTTTTTGAACGTGTTGTCGCTTACCACATCTCCATAAACACGTGTAATCATTGGAGAGGGGCGGGTGCTTTCTCTTAGAGGTTTATCTAACATTAATGGAAGGACCAGTCGCTACGTTTCACAACACAAGAGAGCGGGCTGCTGTGTCTCAGTGGGTAGAGCGGGTTGTCCACTAATCCACTAATCGTAGGGTTGGTGGTTGGAATCCCGGCCCGGGTGATCCCATGCCGAAGTGTCCTTGGGCAAGACACTGAACCCTAAGTTGCCCCCGATGGCAAGCTAGCACCTTGCATGCAGCTCTGCTCCCATTGGTGTGTGTGTGTGTGTGTGTGTGTGTGTGTGTGAATGGGTGAATGACACAGTGTAAAGTGCTTTGGATAAAAGCGCTATATAAGTGTGCCATTTACCTTTAGGACAGAGGAGTTTATGATTTGTGGCTTCTTGCTAACATGACTGTCGAATCGGAGGTTTAAGATGGATGCAATCGCAGTTTGCAGTCAGTGCGTTCCACTGGGAGTTGTAGTCGTCGGCCATGTTTGTAGTTCGTAGTGCATTCTGGGAAATGGAATCATGAGTTTGCCGTGACGTGACAACGACAAGCTGCTTTTTTTTGTCCAATAAACTTCGATAGAGAGAAAAAAGAGAGAGGCTGACGAGGGGACGACAGTTTATAGCTGCTATAATATAAGCGATACCAGGAACTAACTTATCTCATGAAGGTTTGCAATGTTAAATGTTAAAGCTACAAACGGTTAAAAGTCTGATGGTAATCATTAGTATTGCAATGTAATAGGAATAGTCATTGTAATGGTGTATTTTGAGAGGAGTAAAAGACTTTGGGTGGTGATGTTATATGAAAATAATCCACTTCGGAGTTATAATGCTTTCAGCCTGATGTATAACATCATGACCCATGTGCGTTATTCCTTACTTATACATCCATCCATCCATCCATCTTCAACCGCTTACTCCTTTATCAGGGTCACGGGGAACCTGGAGCCTATCCCAGGAGGCATGGGGCACAATGCGGGGTACACCCTGGACAGAGTGCCAGTCCATCACAGGGCACACTCACATACACATTTACAGTATAATATAACTCCAGTACACCACAAATCCAGTACACAGGACGTGTATGTCTGGTTGTGCCTAGTGCATGACTGTGGATCTCACAAATGTCGAGTATTGTGTTGTTATTGGAGGTGATTGCTTTGTGTCCAATCTACAGAAATAATTGATCTTTCTATCTTACTCTGCTCCGTGCGCCAGCTTCACATAACATAACTATATTTTAAGAGAAAGCCAAAGTAGTTTGATCTGTCACCTGTGACTCTGATCACGAAGCTGCACGAATTCTCCCTGTTCTCTTTTTTCCCTTATATACAGGGGCCGTAAATCTCCAGATGAGCCGTTTCAGGTGAGATTGTCTCATAAACGAGCTGGTTGAATGGATTAAAGGAGTTGCTAATTGACCTCCCTCTTCATCTACACACACAAACACACACACACACACACACGGACCAGGAGAGCCATCCTTTGGGCTATGACTCCATCACACACATACTGTCTCTCTCTCTCTTTCTCTCCCTCTCTCTCTCTCTGTCTCTCTCTCCGTCTCTCTCTCTCTGTCTCTCTCTCTCTCTGTCTCTCTTTCTCTCTCTCCGTCTCTCTCTCTCTGTCTCTCTCTCTCTCCGTTTCTCTCTCTCTCTGTCTCTCTCTCTCTCTCGCCGTCTCTCTCTCTCCGTCTCTCTCTCTCTCTTTCAGAATACCAGTAATGTGGTTGACCTAGGATGTCTGATATTAACACCCTGACAGCAAAACACCTTCTGCCACACACACAGGAGGTTAATTCACATCATAGCGTTATCAAACCACTCTCAGCGAGGTGTCGTTTTATGTGGTTTAATTTCGTTGGTATCAGCACGCATTAAAAGCTACTGGAATGTGTGCTGTTTGAAGAAGGAACAGCTGGCTGTAAATAGCAGGAGAGCTGTTTTGCTTTGTCTGTATGCAAAGACTGTGTGGGCAAAAAGGAAACCACCCTGGAAAGGGTTAATGTATCCTTCTCAGAGATAGATATTGCCATGGAAACAGCTGCGTGACTGCTTGCAGCTTGTATTTGGTACTCACGAGGAAGAGGGGGAGAGAGAGAGAGAGAGAGAGAAGATGGAGAGACAGAACAATAGAGTGAGAGCTATTTTAAAATTCTGAGAGCACTAACTGAAGTGTTTAAGAATTAGGATAGTGGAAAAAAAACCCACACCAGATGTCGTGAAAGACCCTTCAGTTAGCCAGCTAGCCAGATGACAGTATGTAATCTGTGCACCATCGCTCTCTCTCTCTCTCTCTCTCTCTGGTTCTCACTCTTGCTTTCTCTTTCTCTCTCTCTTTGCAAGATGAACCGGAGATATACCCATCACGTGTTAAAAAGAAGAGGTCTAAGATGAATAAGAGGTCTAAGAACCTTCTCTGCCTCAGCATCTGATGCCACTTCATGGAACATAGATAGATAGATAGATAGATAGATAGATAGATAGATAGATAGATAGATAGATAGATAGATAGATAAATTAGAACAGGGGAAAATATGAATATGAATCTGTAAATAAATGAAATACTGGGTAGTGTAGCAGATGTGAAGAATGGTGTCTGTGAGTGAGAGAGAGAAAGAGAGAAAGAGAGAGAGAGAGAGAGAGGAATAACCATCTCTGAGTGCTGTAATGACGTGAAAAAGAGGGATACACAGAGAATCCCCTCTCTTTCCTGCTCTCCTTTTCCCGTGTCTTCCTTTTTCTCACCTTCATCCAACCCGTTTCTGAAATAGTTTTTAATGTAACCCCCCCCCCCTTTTTTAAATTGATGTCATTATTTCTTCCTGAAGTTGAGATGAATGATACATGTATCTTCAGACGTAGTTGAAAAGATTTCAGATCCACCAGGATCTACTGGAAGTAAGGAACGGTATCTAATGTAATCATCATCTGGTCTTTTTCCAGTCTTCAACTGTCTTCCTGATCTTAGCTGTTCTTAGAGCGGAAGCCGATGTGGTCTTCTGCTGCTGTAGCTCATCCGCCTCGAGGGTTGACGTGTTGCGAGATGCTTTTCTGCTCACCACGGTTGTAAAGAGCGGTTATTTGACTTCCCGTAGCCTTCCTGTCAGGTCTGACCTCTCTCTCTCATCAACAGTGTGCTTTCCGCCATCTGGGTTTTTTCTCTCTCATATCAATCTGTGTAAATTCTAGAGTCTGTTGTGTGGAAAAAGGGTTTTTTGTGAGATATTTATATATATAGCCTGCTATCTGTTGCCACCATTCCAAGTCACTGCGATCACAGAGAAACCTGTTTCTGCATGATTTAATTCACTACGTTTCTGAAATATGAGTACATGTAATAATAAAATGTGTATCTTTAGAGCTTCTCAGATCCTGCCTACAGCCATGAGAACTCAAAATACGTATCAATATCTCAAAGTGTGTGTATATATATATATATATATATATATATATATATATATATATATATATATTGGAAAGCTACATACGGTCCATGTGTGTCGGGAATCTTATGGGCCAAGCCACGTATCTTGTTATCCGTCATACATCATTGGCTGACATATGCGCTCTCCTCGCTGGATCAGCTCCAGCGAGACACGTCTCATTCAGAATCAATTAAAGGGCCAACGTGATATTCACTCACAACTTCATTTTCACCCATCGGCACGCACTGTTAAAAGAGTCAATGGAGGCGTGTTTTGAGAGAGCGTCCACATCGATCGCAATCATCCAAGAAATGTCACCGCTTTACCCACGACGAGTCCACTAGTGACTCCGGAGAAGAGGAGTCAGCGGTCTGTGAAATACCCTCTCTGTCTCTATTTCCAGGTCTATCAGATGACGCTAATTGGAAAGTCGACACTGTAAAATAAAAAAAGGGGGTAAAATAAATAAATAAATAAATAAACAAATAGGGGCGCACGGTGGCTTAGTGGTGAGCACGTCCGCCTCACACCTCCAGGGTCCGGGGTTCGAGTCCCGCCAGGGCCATGTGTGTGCGGAGTTTGCATGTTCTCCCCGTGTGTCGGGGGTTTCCTCTGGGTTCTCCGGTTTCCTCCCCCAGTCCAAACACATGCATGGTAGTCTGATGGGCGTGTCTAAAGTGTCCGTAGTGTATGAGTGTGTGTGTGTGTGTGATGGACTGGCGCCTTGTCCAGGGTGTACCCCGCCTTGTGCCCGATGCTCCCTGGGATAGACTCCAGGTTCCCCGTGACCCTGAAAAGGAGTAAGCGGTTGAAGATGGATGGATGGATAAACAAATAAAGCAGAGAAATGTTTTTTGTTTTTTACAGGTTTATCAAATTGCATACTCTGCAAATCACTTAAATTCATTATTATTGAATAAAACTCTATAGTTTAGTTTTTACATGGCGATTTTAAAAACATCTTTGAGAATCGTAAGCAGTCACTCACAATCGTATGCTGTACATGAAAGTAATCGGAAGAATGTTAATTTAATGGAAAAAGAAAGAAAGGAAAAGCCAAGCAAGGACGACCTTACAACCTTACGACCTTATGACCTTACGACCTTACGACCTTACGCTACGATACAAACATCTGGATTTATTTAGCTAAAAAGAAAATAATCCTGCTGTCTAGAGTATTTGTTTCCACAAAACAGGTTGGTGTTTCTCTCTTTCCATTACTTCGTTGAGAATGATTTTCATCTTATCTCATCCCATCCCATCTTTTTTCCTCTCTCCAGCGCTATAATCTGGATGTGCAGCTTGTAGTACTAGTGACTGAGCTGCCCTCATCTGAACTAATTGCCACATTGCTCACATTTACACAGGTAAATGATTGAGTTAATGTCCCGTGTGGCCAGATGCCCTCTCTCGTCTTCCAGGGAAATACTCCCTGGAGTCTGGGGAAAGTTGACAACAATTCACACAAGCGTCAAAATATTAGAAACGCTATAGTGCGCCTCAACACGGTCTCTCTGACGGTGCAGATTTCCCCAATAAAAAATATCAAAGCATTACAGCGCTATCCTCAGCATCTCCTATCCACTTCCTCAACTCCTCGACGAAATTAGTTGTTAGTTCTCAGCAAGGAACGGTAAATAGTCTGCACCTATCTATTGCTTTTTTAAACTTTCTTCAAAGCACTTTACACTGCGTCTCGTTCACCTGGTCACTCAACCGCACACCAATGGTAGCAGAGGCGCTAGCTTGCCATCAGGAGCGACGTGGGGTTCGGTGTCTTGCTCACGGACACTTCGGCACGTGGAGTCACGTGGACCGGGATTCGAACCTCCATACCTACGATTAGTGGACAACCCACTCTATCACCTGATCTACAGGAAATGCTCGACTGGAAAAACTCTGCTAGTTCTGAAGGATGAAGTCAACCCGAAAACTGTTTCTATCAGACTGTTTCTGGCACAAGGAGTAATATTAGTCCATCCATCCATCTTCAACCGCTTACTCCTTTTCAGGGTCACGGGGAACCTGGAGCCTATCCTAGGAAGCATCAGGCACAAGGCGGGGTACACCCTGGACAGAGTGCCAGTCCATCACAGGGCACAATCACATACACACTCACACACACATTCATACACTACGGACACTTTAGACACGCCCATCAGTCTAACATGCATGTGTTTGGACTGGGGGAGGAAACCGGAGTACCCGGAGGAAACCCCCGACACACGGGGAGAACATGCAAACTCCACACACAAGGCCCTGGTGGGACTCGAACCCCGGATCCTGGAGGTGTGAGGCGGACGTGCTAATCACTAAGACATCGTGCGCCCGAGTAATATTAGTGATATGAGTAATTGTTTTAGTAACGCATAGAGGTGCAGAGCCAAATTCTGTGCACGGGAAGCAATGCTGAAGATATACCCTCTGTCCCAGAGACAATCTCAGCAGTCTTAGTGATAAAGAAAAGGATTCTCGGTTGGATTTTTACAACCGCAGTATCTGCATTTTTCATTTGACATTTTATCCGCACAAAATATGAGCAGGAAATTGGAGCATTTACCACACTCCTGTTTACAAGGATGCTGACATTGCAAAATGGAAATGCATGGCCATGTTAGTCCTACTTCTCACACACACACACACACACACACACACACACACACACACACACGCACAGCTATTGAAACTTTGATTAAGTTTCCTAAGTTTCCGATTAGACCAGTATAAGACACGAACACTCCCGGAGATGAAACACAACACGCTGTGTCTCAGATGCAGTGAAAAGGAAAAGAATAAGATCATGGCAGTATGTACGACTACAGTCAGCGGTGTACAGTACCGTTCCAAACTGCTGTTCAGTACAGTACCGTACCGCTTCAGTCAAAGCTAATCAATCTGTTAATGAGGCACAAGAGCAAGAACTGCCTGAAACTGCCACAGGCACGAACTGAAAATGTATTCTGTCCATCTGTCCACACATTTATTTATTTTTTTTTCCAGAAGATCCATTTTAAACAATAATGATCAAGCTAAAGCAGGATATTAAGATAATCAGACAGCAGTTGTCTGATCAACTGGAATAGGATTGGATTATTTCATTACCTTGACCTCTTTTTTGTGTGTGTGTGTGTGTGTGTGAGTGTGTATGTGATTGTGCCCTGTGATGGACTGGCACCATGTCCAGGGTGTCCTTGTGCCACATGCCTCCTCGGATAAACTCCAGGTTCCCCGTGACCCTGATAAAGGAGTAAGCGGTAGAGGATGGATGGATGGATACAAGGAATGTTGTTGTAAAATTGCAGGTTGTGGAAGTGGTTCAGTTATAAACGTGGAAGAGTTTAGTGGAAGGAATCACAATATAATAAAAATGCTGTGAAGGGAATTATAACCTAGCATTCAGAAGATTCAGCTTACACTATATACGGACATAGGAGTGGCTGTGTCTCAGTGGGTAGAGCGGGTTGTCCACTAATCCACTAATCGTAGGGTTGGTGGTTGGAATCCCGGCCCGGGTGATCCCATGCCGAAGTGTCCTTGGGCAAGACACTGAACCCTAAGTTGCCCCCGATGGCAAGCTAGCACCTTGCATGCAGCTCTGCTACCATTGGTGTGTGAGTGTGTCTCATTTGTAAGTCGCTTGTAAAATGTAAAATGATATTTCTGTAAATCTGCTTTGAGACAATGTCCATTGTAAAAAGCGCTATAGAAATTATTAAAATAAAAAAAAATTGCTGTTATTGCGGTAGCAGCCAGGTAGAGCGTATAGTAGTGACGAGAAAGTAAATACCACATTTTTATCGTATCATTTTCTGGCTTGTAAATACTGTAGAGGCAATAGTTTCAGGGTTCTATTGAATGTCATTTCGTTAGTGAAGGTGCAGTAGTACAAGAAACATGCAGGTAAAGAAGTGTTCAACCCACAACCCAAAACTCTGCTTCACCTCTTAAGACCTGTCCTGTTTCTTCAAACTTGTTTTATTCTGTTAATGTACACTGTTAACTCACTTCATTATAAATATGATACAGCAACCAACTACTAAACAAATAAGTGCTCCATGAAGACGTGGTGTGTGAAGGTTGGAAGAAGGTAGAAGAACTGGAGTGTCCTGTACAGAACCCTGACCTCAACCCCACTGACTCATCACCTTTGGGATGAACTGGACCTGGAGACCATACATGGTATGATCCGGTACATTCTGTAACGTGAACAGTGCATTACGCTATTATTGTTATTATTGTGGACAGTGGAAAAGAGTTGATCTAAAATGGATAATCACCGAACCAAACAGGAAGTAAACAATTTGCTACACATAAGAGAATCATAAACAACGTCTACAAGCTATAAATGGTCTTGGAACATTCTGTGAGCAATTATGTAATTGTGACCATTAGCATGGATGTGTATGGATCATAGACAGACGGTGTCCTGCATTCACTACTAGGTCACAAGACAACATCCCAGTCTCTCTCTCTCTCTCTCTCTCTCTCTCTCTCTCTCTCTCTCTCTCGTCACATCTCTCTCATAGCATCTGCATCTAGTGTGAGCATGGCTATATTTAGAGAGGTTAGTCAGTTATGACATGCTTTCTACATTTCTCCACAGGCGTCATGGAGGGCGCGAGCAATGGAAGAAAAACGGAAAGAGAGGAAAAAAGGGGGATGTGGTGAGACAGACTGGCAACCTGATGGAATAATCTCTGTGTTTTCCATATGATTCGTTTCTTTAGTAATGATTATGTTTCTTTAGTAAATCCAAGTATCCAATAATTTATCACTGACTTAACCCATACTGAAACACTTTATATCATTTGATATATTATACATATACACTCACTTTATTAGGAACACCTGTTCATTCAATCAATTATCCAATCAGCTGCAATCATGTGAGAGCGGTCGAAGGAGAATGACCGGAGCTGGCCGGAAGGCTACGGTAACTCAAATAACCCCTCTTTAGAACTGTTCTAAACTGAAAAATAAAGTTACCCTGAAACACATGCGGCTATGTTGGATGGAGTTTTATCAACATATGTAATATCACTATATAATATAATATACTATATAGTCTCAATTTATTATATATGATGTAATATCACTATATTATATAATATACTATATAGTCTCCATTTATTATATATGATGTAATATCACTATATAATATAATATACTATATAGTCTCCATTTATTATATATGA
>JAFFST010044709.1:7972-20233 GCA_022414735.1 Noturus placidus | reverse complement strand
CTTCTTGGACACGTAAGTGCCTTTTAATGTCTCCGGAGCTCGAGATTTTCAATTTCTTCGCCATAGTTACCTCCAACAGCAAGATAGTAACTGGGAGTATAGAATTTCACAAACTTATATTATGGAAATGATAGAAAAGGTTAGAAAAGCGCGCAGAGCTATCTTTTACACGTCTGCCCGTCGCATAGTGTCACGTGACTCAGGTTCTCACACTCTTGTGTTATTTATTAAGGATAATGCCATTAGATTTCATTATATACTTTGAGCAGGAAGGTGCATTATTAATTAGGTACTGATTACTTTTCATCTTGGGAAAAAAACATTGTGGATCATATTTCATCTTAGTTTTTACCAACACTACAAAATTGTTAGAAGTTCTTATGAGCAAGAGCATTTTTTGGGACATTATACCAATGATTTGGGTTTGGAATGGGGGTTCAGTTCATCTTAAACTTGTCAAACATAATAGACAACTGTTAAATGTTCCCTTTTTTGACTAATTATAATTTATCATTGTGTATTCGAAGGCATGTCACATGCTGTGTTGTCACAGGATGTGCATTGGGGGTTGAAATGTCAGTCTATTTTGGCATTGGCTCAATTTAGTCCACACGTTAATGTGCTAATTTTTGTTTCCAAATCTGTCACATGTCTATTTCCATTAGTATCATCCACATCATTAAGTCTATTCTTACCACCAAAGATTGACTTCCTTTCATTAGTGGACGGATTTAAAGTTTTCATTTGATAGCCTAAAGCTCCAGATAGACAGTAAATCATGAAATACTGCTACTATCTTCTTTTCATCATTGAGATGTTATGCTTTCTGTCATTTGTTTTGACCCATACTGTGAAATTGAGAAGACTCTTCTCATGAAATTGTTTCTGTAAGGAATAAAAACGTACTGGGGCATGCGGTTATAGGAAAACAAGCTAAGATTGTGTGGTGTGGAGTGTGTTATGACGCCACAGTGGATAATCTACTTATTACAGCATGTCCTGAAGTGTTTATCACAGTGGTTTGCCTTTTATACTATAGTGAATTTGACTACAATGTTTTATTTATTAATGAAATACACATGATACTTTTTAACCGTTTGTAGTTATGCTGTATGTCATGTTCATTATTGCAAATACAACCTTTACCAGCCTCTTTTTTTCCTCTCCCTTGAAGTTAGTAGGACAAAACTTTTCATGTTACAGAGAAAATGCAAAGTCTCTCCCATGGTGGAAAACTTACTGACACTGGAGACTTGTTCCATAAATGTTAAATAAATGTAATTAATAAGCAGATTAATATAAACCTTTAAATCATTTGAATGACAGCCATCACTGTTGTGAGAACTGCTAATATGGAAAATTAATAAACACCTTCTGACCAATCAAATTTAAAAATTCAACACTGATGTGGTGGTCTTATACAGATAAAGTACCAGTATTAACCTGGGTGACTGAGTTTTAAATTTTAAATGATATATTATTTTCTCCACATTGCAGAAATACTGAAATCATGTATAAAGAAGGAAAATGAAAACAGTGACACTAAGCATGTGTAATTAAATGACATCACATCTGCCTTGAACAGTCTAATTGGGGAAAAAATTAGGCCAGCAGGCAAAATAGGAAAAACCACAGACAGTCAGTCAAGAACCATTAGTTTTAAACACAACATTTTCTGTGCCTGAACACAAACTTAGGCTTTACTCAATTGACTGGAAAGTTAGCTGTGTTTTCAAATTGCTGTACTTTATTCGGGTTACTCAGTGGTCTCTACAGGGCTGCTTTGGGTGCAAACCAGACACACAACATTGTGATTAGCTGTAAACTGATTTTTTTGGTTGAAAATATTGCATTTTCTCAGAGATTAAAATCACTGTATGTCCACCCCAAGGCAGTCCCTTGAGGATTTTGCAATCGCAGAAATTAGCGCAAAATCAATGAAACTCCACATTGCAGGAGCTTGCAATTTATTTGAAAATTACTGTAGATTGTGGCCAAGACATTTCGTGACATCATCACGTCATGTGACATCATCACAATGTGCATTCAACCAAAGCTCCATTCAGTTCCTGTGCATCAAACATGGGTATAGCTAAAAGGTCTCATTTACCAACAAACATCACTGCGAAAGATCGTGCAAAACAATTTTGTGCGATTTTGCTAATTCAGTAGTTTTCTGCAAAAAAAAGCACAAAAAATCTCCTAAAACTACATCACAAATTTTGAAAAAAAGACGCAGCAAAACTAAAGTTCTTTCATTGACTCCTTTTTTTTTCTTTTTTTTTTTACTGACATTGAAGAGTTTTCATGAGTACTGAGTATGGGAGAGTACAGTCGCATATTTGGAGTGGTTCAGGAATAGAAACAATATGAAATCAATTAGGATGTCTACCACAGTAGTCTTCTGTATTTTCACAAAATTTCCAGGCTTTCAAATTAGACTGTAGCGCACTTAAAATCACATGATGTAGAGTACACTATGCCAGTTAAAATCCACATGCCATTTTAAATTCTTGTTCTTTGACATTTTTTTTTATATTCAGTGTTGTCATGACTTCATGACATCATGGCGGCTGTGGCTCAAGTGGGTTGTCCACTAATCCTAGGGTTGGCAGTTCGAGTCCCATCTCCACATCCTTGGGCAAAACACTGAACCTCAAGTTGCTGCCAATGGCAAGTTAGTGCCATGCATGGCAGCTCTGCTTCCATTGGTGTGTGTGTGACTGAAAATCAGTGTATAGCGCTTTTTAGAACCGCTAAGGTTAAAAAAGCACTATATAAGTGCAGACCATTTACCATGTCTTTTAGTACATTGCTTACTCTACCAGTAGTGGATAACCATCTTACATTATTCAAGCAGTATGCCAGATTAGGAAGCAGTATCCAAGCAATTTGCCAGAAAGAATTCTGACCAATCAAGTAATTCTAACTAACCCCTTATACTCCTGCAGAAATTTTTACCAATGTTATCCATGTCCTCAGTTGTTGTTATTTTTGTTTGCAACTACCCACAATATTTTCTTAACAGACTTAAAGCAATTTAAAGTAATTAAACCACTGTGGCTTTGACTTCACTGAAAATGAATGAACAAGTGCAGTAAATGTCTCATTCAGCTCCGTATAAGCACCCAAATACTCCCATTTATGAACATCAACTTTGTCTGTCTTAATTAATATCTGACCTCCTGCTTCCACCTGCATGACAGTAAAAATCACTCTGTACCACAGTGTTTTTAGTGGGATCCAGGATACAGCCAAAGGCTTCACCTGGATCCAGCTAATATCAAGTCTCATCTACTCTCACTTAAATAGACATTTTTATGACATGAACAAACAAGCTGCATTTGGAAAGTCAGCCGGCAGTGGATGTGTTTAGCCTTTTTAGTCTATCACATAAAATGTGCTGAGGATCACGTATTATGCGGACTTTGGATGTCAGCAATGTCAATTCCACAGTTTAAACTCTTTTGACTATTTATTTTCAAAGATTTTGCACAGTTGGTACCAACTATAAAACAAATAAAATAAATATATGCAATAAATAAATAAAAATTAACAGCCCTAAAATATATGACTAATACAAGACTATGGCTAATTTCAAATGAAATCATTATTACCATTATATTTTGACTTTAATTTTTTTTTTAATTTAAACATGCAACTCTTACTTTATTTCCAGTCTATTTCCTTTCAACTGAACTGTGTGTGTTTTTTTTTAACTACTTTATTGATAAACATACACCACAGGGCACTATCCATACATCCATTCATCCATTGTCCATACATGCTTATCCTACTCATGGTCGAGTGGGAGCCTGGAGCCTATCCCAGGGACTCGGGGCACATGGCGGGGTTGTCTAGGCTTGTTGCTGTCGTAAACAAGTCTGAATATTTGGCGCATTTTATTGCGCCTTCCTCTAATGTCTTTTATTTATTTATTTTTTTCAGCTGACCTTTTCTGCTCCCTCTTTTCTTTTTTTTTTTTTTTTTTGTCCATATTGATTAAAGGCTCAGTTAACTGTGTGGCCTAACTGTAAACCTGTACATTTGTCATGTGACCGGCCTGGAAAGATTTGAATAATTAGGGATCTCAGAGGGCCACATTCATTGTCTTCTGTATTGGGAACCAGGGACTCAATCGATAGGATACCAGTGTCTGAGTGTGTGAGCATGAGTGCAGCTGCCCACAGCCTTTTCTGCAACAAGTACTGTATGTCTAAATTTAATGCCTACAGGGAATTCTCCCGGTTCTACTGATCAGCCAATGACTTTTTACTGGCAGAAAGCTATGTGCTGTTTATTAAGTTATCTTCAAATTCTCAAATAAGTAGACTTTCTTTGCAAAGTGCCAGTTGTGTTGTGTAAGATCAAACAGTTGATCTTGGAAAATGTTATACTTACAAATATTAAAGGCCCCACAAGGTATAAAAATTATGTATTTATTCTATTTTATTGTCTAGAGTCTAGACGATTCAGAATCTTAAATTTCCTGAGGAATAATTAAAAGCAAACAAACAGGCAAAAGAATGTTCAATCAAAAAAGTTACCAAATATACAAAAACAACTGTAGTTTATTATCTTCTAAGGACATGAGGAGTTGAGATGACAATAGTCATATGTGCTTGTGGGAGCGCTTATCCACAACATATGGTGAATAAGACATTAGCAGATCGTATGTGAAAGATATTACTTGCAAACCGCCATGGTGACTGCACATTTTTTCTATTGCAACAAAGCAGGAAGACAAGAAGACATTGATTCTATTTGTGTGATTCATTACATCTTGGTCTTTGAATGCTTATTAGTTTTGATTCCTGATTGACTGGAATAGAAACCTGTAGCCACTCAGGCCCTTTGCCAACTGAAGACTCTTGCCTTATGCAGTGTGCTTAATGGTGCTGTAATGCCTTAATAGGCATGTGGTACAGCATTTGCAGCTGATTTTATCAGGAGAAACATGCTGTAAATATGCTGCTTCTTACCAGTGACCTTCAAAACATACTGTATTGGATGCACTAATTTGGTTATGTATGCATCTCAGTAACTAGATATGTGGAATGAACTGTCTTCAATCCACACGGGTGCTGAATGTGACCAGTCATAGATGTGGAGAATTCTGCCATTCTTTTGAGACCTTCCCATAATTGTAGTCTTGTAGTCACAATGAATTTGACTTCCAAGCAGTGTCATCCTTGGTGAACAGGAGCAAAAATTTTTTGCACATGTCAGACATCTGTGCTTTTTAATTCACAGATCAGACTCAGTAAAGGTCCTTGCATTCTCAAAACTCTTCACATCAGACATTGATTTGCTTTTGCGGTCATTCCTTTAATGAATGCCAGTGGATGAGTGGGCCTTTTTCAAGCAAAAGTAAAAGGCTTTAAATTGTTAAACTGAGTAGTGCTCATGTTTAAACTATTATATGGCTCTCTCTCTCTGTATCTCTCTCTCCACAGTGATCAGGATCAGTTATGCTCTCTTGGATAGAACTGTCGAGGCAAGTTTTCCAATGCAGTTAAATCCTCATCACTCAAGTCCAGCAGAAACAAGCCAAGGTAAAGCACTGGCCTCTTTTCCATTTCTGCAATAGGAACCTGGTTTAAATTAAGAAATAAAGACAATGAATTATGTTGTCAGGATTAAGCAAAGAGAAATGGTACGAATAGTCGAAATATCACAGTTCTTCATCCAGTGTATATACAACCCCAGTTCCAAAAAGGTTGGGACTCTGTGTGTAAAATGTAAATAAAAACAGAATGCAATGTTTTGCAAATCTCATAAACTCGTATGTTATTCACAATATAACATATAAAAGATATAACGTGTAAACGGAGGAAATGTACCATTTTAAGAAAATAAATAAGGTCATTTTGAATTTGATGGCAGCAACATGTTTTTAAAAAGTTGGGACAGAGACAACATAAGGCAGGTAAAGTAAGTGTTACTAAATAGAAACAGCTGAAGGAACATTTTGCAACTAATTAGGTTTGCATTAAAAATCGGTTTGATTCTGTAATGGAAATCACTGTATGGGCTCAGAAACACCTCCAGAACTCATTGTCTGTGAACACAGTTCGCCGTACCATCCACAAATGCTGGTTAAAGCTCCTATTAAGCAAATAACAAGCCATATGTTAACATAATCCAGAAACAACGCCGTCTTCTCTGGGCCAAAGCTCATTTAAAATGGACTGAGACAAAGTGAAGAACTGTTGTGTGGTCTGGCGAATCTAAATGTTTCATTCTTTTTGGAAACCATGGACGCCACATCCTCTGGACAAAGAGGAGAGGGACCATCCTGCTTTTTATCAGCACTCTGCCTGCATCAGCCTGCATCTCTGATGGTATGGGAGTGCATTAGTGCCTATGGAATGGGCAGCTTGCACATCTGGAAAGGCAACAACAATGCTGAAACGTATATACAGGTTTTATAGCAACATATGCTTTCATCCAGACGATGACTTTTTAAGGGATGGCCTGGTATATTTCAGCAAGACAATGCTAAGCCACATACTGCATGTATTACAACAGCATGGATTTGTAGTAGAAGAGTCTGGGTGCTGAATTGGCCTGCCTGCAGTCCAGACCTTTCACCAATTGAAAACATTTGTTGCATCATGAAATGAAAAATACGACAAAGAAGACCCAGGACTGTTGAGCATCTAGAATCCTGTATCAGACACAAATGGGACATCATTAATCTCCCAAAACTCCAGCAACTGGTTGTCACGTTGGGTGGAATGAGGCGGAAACAGGCGCAGACTGGCTTTACGCTGATTTATTAAATCAAACTTTAGAGCAACACAAAATAATACAAAAACCAGCATGAAACTCAGAAAAAAGGGCTAGGAACAAAAACACTTCCACTAGAAAACATGAAAACAAAACCTGCTTCTCAGGCACAGAAACATAGAACAAAAACGGACCTCTCAGGTAAACTTCACAACAGGAAACAGGAGTCTATGAGACACCCATAAACACACGCACAACGAAAGACAAAAACTCTGTGCTCTACTAGCACTATATATACAACCCCAGTGTTCGTTAACAAAAACAAGGCACAGGTGTCAGAATCCACGTGACCCTGAGTGAACCCACGTGACCAGCAGTGGCTGCTGGGAAATGGAGTCCACCGGCACACTGAGGATGGTCACTGCCAGTGTTTGGCCACCAGAGGCCGCCAGATCCAGCCATGGTACGGCTGGCCAACAGGGGGAATCGTGACACTGGTCTCCTCGGTTCCCAGATGTATACAGACTGTTCTGTAAAAAGAAGAGGGGATGCTACAAAGTGGTAAACATGGCTCTGTCCGAACTTTTTTGAGATGTCTTACTGCCATCAATTGCAAAATTACCTTATTTTTTCCTTAAAATTGTACATTTCCTCTCGTTAGGGTTAGGGTTTTAGTGACTATTATTGCAGCTCATTAGTAGTATGTAAAACACTGACTGACTATTCTGCATTTATTTGATCTGTTGGATAAATATCAGAACATTATAGAACATTGAAAATGCTAGAATAATACAAAGGCCCACAAAAAACAATTTTTTTGCATTGATTTGCATTATTTTCACAGATTGAAATAGACTGAGTTTTCACAAGTTTGTGAGGACTCCTAGTATGAGCATCACATCCATATGTGAGCCTCAAACTGTTGCTACAAAGGTGGAAGCATGCAATTGTTTCAAATGTCTTTCTATGTTGTAGCATTACAATTTCCCTATGCCCAAACATGTTCCAGCAAGACAATGCCCCTGTGCACAAAGAGAGGTTTAAAAAGACATGATTTGCCAAGGTTGGAGTGGAAGAAGTCAAGTGGTCTACACAGAGACCTGACCTCAACCCCACTGAACACCTTTGGGAAGAATTGGAACACCATTTGTGCCATAGGCCTCCATGCCTGACATCAGTGCCTGACCTCAATAATGCTCTTGTGGTGGAATGAACATAAATCCTTACAGTCACTATCCAAAAACTAGTGGAAAGCCTTCACAGAAAAATGGAGGTTATTATAAAAGGAAAGGGAAATCAAATCTGGAATGGGATGTTCAAAAAGCACATACTGTATGGGTCTGATGGTCAGCTGTGAACGAACCTTTGGCTATATATTGTATCTGTTGGTTCACTTATCATATGTTTGTTTTATATTCAACTGCTAATTAGAAATGCAGTCATGTGGAAAATAAAATTCTTGGCTTTTCTGAAATAATTGAACAAGCAAACATTTGATCCTCTTTGAAACTGGTTATTAATTAAGACAAAATTAAGACATTATCAAATGACAAATTTTCATATTTTAAATGAACAAAAAAAAAAAAAAAGATCGGTCACATGGAGTAAAAAAGTAAGTACATCCCTACATTTATCATACCTTCGAATCTATAAAATTTGAATCTGTCATGTCATCACAATCTAGCGACTCCATTTCCCAGAATACTCCACTAACTACAACCATAGCCGATGACCACTACACTTCCCACACACGAGGACGAACACCATCTCCAGAGTTCTGATTAGAGACACCTGTTCTCAATCAAATGCACACCGACACACTCCTCTTAAGAGATTTTCACACCCAGAGCAAATGGCAAAGTATACGCTCCGTTGCTTTCTGTCTCTGTCATTACCAAGCCTTGAATACCGTATTTGTTTATCTGGTTTTCACTTTGTTTATGTTCCTGACCTTGTCTCTTTGCCTTGCCTAGTTTAGACTGTTTGCCTGATCAATTGAGCCTTACCTGTCTGTGTATTGATTTCTGCCTGATCCTTTGGACTTTATATTATTGAATCTGATGTTATATTATTGAGCTGCCGTACCTGCATTTGCTTCCATCTGTGCCTCCATTATGTGACAGAATCAGGTGTTGAAGATTGGGTGCCAGAGATTAGAACCTGCTTAGGGAGTGCAGGTGGAACCTGTCTTATTTAGACCCCTATCATATGTAGTGTCTGGTGTATCCTTTGTTATTGAGGTGTGTGGTGTCATCATGCCAAGATCTAAAGAGTTATTTAAGGCCTTCAGGAAAAAAGGTTGTGGATGCCTATGAGTCTGGCAAGGGATTTAAAAAGATCTCCAAATTATTTGAAATATTATTCCAGTGTAAGGAGAATCCTCTAAAAGTGGTGCAAATTTCACCGTCATTTTGCCCAGGACTGGCCATCCCAGCAAATTCAGCCATAGAGCAGATTGCCTGATGCAAAAAGAAGTCTATAACTGCAAAATTTCATCACAGGATCTGCTAGTAAGTCTTGCAACTGTTGGTGTCAAATTGCAAGCTTCTACAATCAGAAAGAGATTGCACAAATTTGACCTGCATGGGAGGCGTGCCAAGAAAAAGCCTTTGCAAGACTACAATTTTCCAATAAACATATATGCAATGACCAGGCCTTTTGGAATAATCTGCATTGGACAGATGAATCAAAGATAGAGTAGATTGGCCACAGTAACAGCAGACATGTTTGGCACTGACCAAAGACAGCTGTTCAGGAGAAGCACCTTATACCAACTGTGTAGCAAGGTGGTGGAAATGTTATGGTTTAGAGTTGCTTCACTGCCTCAGGGATTGGAAAGCTTACATTCATCGATTTAGCTATGAGTTACACATCATATCAAAGAGTGCTTGAAAATAATGTGTGGCCATCTGTCCGGAAGTTGAAGTTGAACCGAAAGTGGACATTTAAACAGGATAATTATCCTAAGCACACTAGCAAATCCACCAAGGAATGGCTCAGAAAGAAGAACTGGAGAGTTATGGAATGGCCAGTCAAAACCCAGATTTGAATCCCCATGAAATGTTGTGGGGGGGATTTGAAACTGTCAGTACATGCAAGAAAACCCTAAACATCTTCCAACTGAAATAATATTGCATGGCAGAGTGATCAAATATTTCAGCAAGCCCAGTTCCTCTCAAAGTTTCTTCCTCATATCATCTTAGGGAGTTTTTCCTTTCCACCATCGCCACTGGCTTGCTCAATATGGATAAATTTAAAGATATTTCACTGGAGGTGTAGCCAATGTAGATTAGTTTCAGTGCTCTTGCATCTAACGCAGACTTTCTTGTGAGCAATAGTTCAGCTTTTTCAACCACCCTGATAAAACATATGTGTGAAACAGTGTGTGTTCTCTTTAATGTAGCTCCTTTTTTTCCACCCACAGCCCTTACCTCCTGCGATTTTGAATCTCCTTGTTCCTGGAGCATATCCAATCACAGTGCTCGCGGAGACTGGTATGTCACATCACCTCTGCAACACTGGGCTGGTCAACAGAGTGTCCAACCAATCACAGATCACTCTATTGGAGATTCTAAAGGTATCTTCTTTAAAATACATGTCTAAATAGCATAAATTAAAAAATATTACTATTACACTATCAGTAAAGATCTTATTCAGACAGGCATGAGAGGTTACTGTATCTTACCAACGTTTACCATGGCTGTTTTTATTCTACTTTTCATTAACCAATTTTATATACAGTAGTAAAAACAATTCAGCTTACTTATTCTTTCCAAAAGGTTTTGTGATAAATTGTGGGTGGTTTACATAAGTATCTGTTTTTCAAAAGCATTTATAGGCTTTTGCAATTTCTGTCAGTTTTCTGACAGTTACTGTTTTTATTGGGAAAAAATGTTATTTGCACTGAAGTGTTTAAGAAACCACTCTTCTGCTTTCTTATCCAAAGGTCACTACCTGGTCCTGAGGCCTGGCTCTGCCCTGTGGGCTTCTGGGAGTTGCACATTCCAAATTGCAAGTCCTGTAGTGTTAAGCAGTGGCCCACAGTGTCTGCTTCGTTTGGCTTGCTTCCAGCCAGAACCGAGAACAGGAAACTTGTCTGTCTCCATAAAACTCTCAGATTCTTCTGCCATCAGCTCACTGACTTCTGTCAGCAGGGGAAAAGCTGGCATTAGGTTAGAGTCTATTTTTATGGTTTTACACAGTGGTTTTGAGAATAACCTGAAGCTATATTGCTTTTGGGCTGCACAATAAAAGAATTACTGTCATAGTAGTTTAATTATATTTTTATTCAATTCAATTGTAGCACTTTTAGCAACAGTCCTTGTTAAAAAGCAGCTTTACAGAAATCAAGATTTTGATCTGACCAAGCCACAGGCAACAGTGATAGAAAAACAGAAAAAATCTGAGACAACATGAGAAGAAACCTAAAGAAGAACAAAACTCAAAAGTGACATCAGATAGTCAATCGTTTATGAAACCACAGCTGTCTTTTATGAAACCACAGTTTTCTTAAAAAAAAAAAAACCCAACAAAATACAGTGCCATTGGTTTTTCTGTGAATGACATTCTTAAGTAATGAATTAAGTCTTTGTGTGTGTCTTACTAACAGTAAACAGAATACTAACATACTTCTTTAAAACTTTAACATAGAGTAAGCATACATGTGCTTTTTTTTCTACAATAGAAAATCTTGGACATGTGAAAATTATTATACTTGATAAGCATGGCTGGTCAGTATGAAGATATTTCACTGGATGTGTAGCCAATGTAGATTAGTTTCAATGCTCTTGCATCTAATTGCAGACATTCTTGTGAGCAATAGTTCAGCTTTTTCAACCACCCTGAATTGCCTGAAAGGTAAAAATAAAGTGGAGGTAAGCTTTGACATAATCCACTGTCATCACAGTTTCATTTTTACGGAATAGTTTACACAGTTTTACTGTGGAATTGTCCAATATAACAGGTAAGGCAAAAGATAGGTACCAAAGAAGAGCAATATATTTTTAAAATGGTATAAATGTAAACATAACATGCGAGGACTTGGTATTCAGCAGATTAGATTTTACCAAACATGCACATAGCAGTTATTGTGGTAGCAGCCAGGTAAAGTGTATAATAGTGACAAGACATTAAATACTATATTTTTCATAAATACAGTAGCAGCAAAAATGCAACAGAGTCAATGAAGGAATGTGCAAATATTGCATCGGGCATGGGGTGGTGTTCAGTTCAGAGTATGTGTATGAGTGTGTGCGTATCTGTGTCAGTCTAGTCTGAGTATTGAGGAACCTGATGGCTTTGGGGGAAGAAGCTGTTACACAGTCTGGCCCTGAGGGCCTGAATGCTTCGGTACCTTTTTCCAGACGGCAGGAGGGTGAATAGTGTGTGTGAGGGGTGTGTGGGGTCATCCACAATGCTGATGGCTTCGTGTATGCAACATGTTGTGTAAATGTCTATGATCTAGGGCAGGGGTCGGCAACCTGTACCACTCAAAGAGCCATTTGGACCCGTTTCCCACAGTAAAGAAAA
>JAFFST010044708.1:51903-65485 GCA_022414735.1 Noturus placidus | reverse complement strand
ATATATATATTCATTATAAATTATATAAAAACCATAATTTCAGTAATATATTTTTACAAGTATATACAAAAAGTATTTCACAGTATTTTTCTTTATTTTAATGGAGACTTTAAAAACACATTCTTCATTTAAATCTCTCTTAAATCTCTTACTTATGCTACAGGTTAGTATATTTTTTTTGCTATAATTAAATTATGGAAATACATCAATCTAGTATATAAAAGATTGATAACTAACGGAATAAAAACACTGTATAGGTCATTTAGATCCTTTTATATGTACAAAACTGGAATACCATGTCATTAACCTAATTGAAAGAACAAACAAATCATTTTCCAAAAGAAAAATACTAGTATTTCTATAGTCATTATCTTTAATAATTTTTAATTAGCTGTGTAATATTATAATTTAAAAATGATGACACTAATTGTGTTATTGTGTTTTATCGTTGCTGAGTAATGACTACTCTAAAAGATGAATGGGGCAAAAATACAGAAAAATCAGAATGAAATGAAACCGTAACATCTGCTGTTATTTTAATGCTTGGATGATTTTTGAAATGAAATATTTAATGACGCATCACTGGCTGCGGATCTGAGCGCTGTGCATGATGTGAGTGATGTTTTCATGTACGATTTGAGTGCCCGCTCACCAGGAACTGTTCGGCTCTCATTAATAACACTATACACAGCACTACATTATCTACTGTCATCCCAAACTCAGTTATCTTTATAAACAAGAGAGAAAAAAGTGGAGTTTGACAGATCATATTTTAATAATACATTTCAGTATTGTCAGAATTAAGATTAAATACAGTGTCAATCACACACTTTCACATGTAGTGTGTAGAAAAGTAATACATTTGGGACAGAAGCTATAGGAGATGGCACGAGTTTTTACTTCATGCCTTCACTGAAAATAATTATTTGTCCAAAAAGTCTTTCTTTTGTATTTTGTTTTAGTGTATTTTAGTCATTTTAGGAGATTCCTAATTCTACACAGTGCAATAACATTTAAATACAATGATTACTTACAATGTAAGTAGTCATCAATAATCCTTAAACCCAGGTTTCATAAATCCCTCATCAGAATCCTGATGTACTTCTTTACAATGTTTCATTTTGTGATTATTAATAATCATTTACAGATCAAATCCAAAGTGAAAAGTGGGCGGGGCCAGGTGGATGACTCCAAAGCAGGGAAATACCAGACCGGAGTGCGCAAAGAAAGGTGGGTGCCTTGAGAAAGAAAAATGAATGGAGCCAGGTGGATGGATTCAGGGAACTAAGGGGGTGGGGCCAAGTGGATGGATTCAGTGAGCAGTGGGGCCAGGTGAAACAGCTGAGGGGACAGTATCAGCAGATTGGCTCAGCAGATTTACAGCAGATTTGCAATATAAGGTTTTAAAAAATAGCAAACCTGGATACTGTGAGTGTATCAGTGTGTGCTGTGTGTGTGTGTGTGTGTGTGTGTTAATCACATGAAAAAAAGGATTCTACAAAATTGTTGCTCTGGATTTCGATGTAGCATTTAAATGATATACATTTATAAATATTATGGTCACTGCAGTCTGTGCAGGAAATACACACTAGCAGTGTGTTAAACGTCATTCCTTAAATACAATCCTGAAACAGATAATGAATCAAATGAATAAATATGCAACTAAAATCAAAATCACCGTTTGTGGTTTCAAAACATGAAGTTTTAGAAGTTATGTGATGACAACTAAGATAGGAATATTTGAAACATGGGTGTAACCACGCATTCTTTGGAGGGTCGTGTCCCCCCCCCCAATGTTGAGGAAATACCAATCTGTCCCCCCCAATATACAGTATAAAATATTTTCTATATATCCTACTTTAATAAACCCTGCCAACGGATCTGTCCTTTCTTCATCTATTCTATTTATTTATGTCTATTCCTTTTTAATATATTTAATATATTTAATATATTCCGGTTGTTAAGGAAAATAGGTGTGTGCCCCCCTCTAGTTGTACACTTGGTTGCACCCAGACTCAACACAAGTTTGTTGATGTATTTTAGCAGCTCAGTCTGTAAGAAATAGAGACAGCAGCCAAGTGTAGAAAAGTGCAGCAGAACATACGAGCTTTTATTCAGACAGTAAGTAACTAGATACCTAAATAGTAGGTAACCTTATCTTAGTATAGACAGCATTATACCATGGCTTAGTTTGTTCTTAAGAACATCAATTAACTGTTGATATTTGCACACCCACGAAGTAGGGTAGGCTAACGTCACTTCCAGTTTTTGACCATTAACATTTACGTTACATTTATTCATTTAGCAGACGCTTTTATCCAAAGCGACTTACTAATGAGAGCACACACACACCAATGGTAGCAGAGCTGCATGCAAGGTGCTAGCTTGCCATTGGGGGCAACTTAGGGTTCAGTGTCTTGCCCAAGGACACTTCGGCATGGGATCACCCGGGCCGGGATTCGAACCTCCAATCCTACGATTAGTGGATTAGTGGACAACCCGCTCTACCGACTGAGCCACAGCCGCCCTAACATTACATTCACATGCACATCCTCCCACCGAGTTCACTGTGAACCCTCACGTTATGACAGACTGTTATAACTGCCAGTGAAAGTAAGGAAAGTTGCACAGCATTTTGTTAATTCACACTACATTTGGGCTCAGGAAAACTAATTGATTATACAAATAAGGCTCAGCATAATGCTGAGGTGTGCTAGCTTGGCAACAAGAGATATGGAACTAATGTCTGACTTGTGGCCATATTGTAGTTATCCCTTCAGAACTAGTTATGGCAGTTTGTCTTTAAAAAAGAAAACTCCAGTACCCTTTAGATAGCTAATGTTTCAGGTTACCACTATCTATTACTGTACACTGTATACACTTATTACATAGCAAGCTAAACAGCATGATGACATTAACATAATAAATGACACCAGTTACACAAACAGAATATTCAGTTTATCAAATTTAAAAAATCATATAAGTCGGTCATTGCCCTTCTGGGGAAATAATGGTATCTGGTCACAATACAGGCAGCACAGCATTGCTTGGAAGCATAGGTGGGGAAATTGTATTCACAACATATATAGTGTTGAATTTAGTTTCATAGGTAGCCATCCTTTCTGAGTTTGTTTAAAAGTCGTGATTGCGTGTTTAAACGTTAGCATGTGTGGTTTGCCTGCACACATCTTATCTCAGCTCTACTTGGTGTGGTAGCTTTCATGGTAAGTTATGGAGCAGAGAATATATCTGCCCACCGGACGTCCACAGCACCCCACAGTTTCCCATGCTGTGGGAGCTTCTATCACTCAGAAATCACCTGAATTCAAACTGTAACTGTGATCCTAAAACTATGTTCTAAATATGCAAATTTTCAGTATCAAACTTTGGAAGTTTGGCAGCGCCGGGGGGTTAGCGCTTGGACCCCTCCAATGTCCATACCATGGTTACGCCCTTGATTTGAAATAGTTTTATCATCAACAATGTGCTGTATTGTACAAAAATGGCCACACATTGTCTTCGATATGATGAAACCAATAAATGGGCATTTAATGCAGTGTTTCTGCTATACTGTATATAGCTGGTCATACCTGTCTGGGTCGTGTCTCATTCCTCAGGGTTCTCCACTGTAGTGCGTGCGAGGAGCCTCTTGTATGAGAAAGACATCATAATCTAAGAGAAAAATCACAAAATCACCAGCAGAGGGCCATAAAGTGCAAAAGTCTAAATGGAGTCAGTCACCGTTTTCAGTGTTCCAACTGTTTTCAGCAAGTCTAGAAGACTACCCCTCACATGAGTGTGTACTTTCAGCACATGCTATAAAGTGATGATAAATTTACTGACTGAGCAATGAAACAGCACTGATAAGGAGTGGACAATGGTGAATTATAAACAGGAATGGAACAAAACACACACACACACTTACAGTAAGCAGTGCTAGTAAGACCATCATCACTCCTAGCATCACATAAAGGTTAGAGGTCAAACTTCCAGCCCATAACGGACCCAGAATAGTGGCCAAACCTCCAACAGAGCGCCGAATTCCCTGACTAAAACCTGAACACACACACACACACACAAATATTTTATTTAAGTTCTTATATTAATGAAAGTTCCCCTGTCAAGTCAATTTGCCCTGTAAAATTATACACCCCCCCCACCCCCCGCACGTTTCTGTATAAATTAATTAACACACACGTGATTGGCTAGCATCAACATGATTGACAGGAGGGAGACAAAGATGGCCCAAGAGAACACTACTGTTATACTCTGATGGACTTCTAAGCACAGATTCTATCACTGGAATATGAACTCGTGATATCTTGAAAACTAAAAAATAACTCAAGAGTTATCATCATCATCATCATCATCATCATGTCATTGCGAAACATTTAGTTCAGCTTTGTCTCACCCTGTGTTTTCTCAGCAGTCACTTTGGAGAAGAGAGACACTTGAGCGACGGCGATAAAGGGCAGACCCAGAACCTGTAGGAACACGCCAATGATGAACTCTGTTAACTGCCATGAGAACCCCCCTACAGCAGAGAAACAACAACAACGCGAAAGTTAAAATCTTCTGATCAATCTGGTCCTGCCACACACACACACACACATACATTGACTCAAGCACTCCATACAACTACTACTAGCTTAATTACAGAGGGATTTTGTGTGTGTGTGTGAGAGAGAGAGAGAGAGAGAGAGAGAGAGAGAACAAGAGAGACAGAGAAAGATTTTACAGAGTTTTAAATTATTTACTTGTGCAAGTTTATTTCATCTCCATCTGTTAAGCTGAGACGAAAAACTGCACATCATAATACAAGTTGGAGCATTTTCAATGCTATATAATATGATTCAATAAATAAATAAGGCCACACCCCCTTAACCACCACCACTGATGGTGGAAAGGCCACGCCTCCTTTGAGACTGATATGCAGAGGCCATGCCTCCTACAGTGGGACTGACGGGTATACAGTGGGGGAAAGACGTATTTGATCCCCTGATGATTTTGTACGTCTGCTCACTGACAAAGAAATGATCAGTCTATAAATTTAATGGAAGGTTTATTTGAACAGTGAGAGACAGAATAACAACAAAAAAAACCCAGAAAAACGCATGTCAAAAAAATATATATTTTTTTATTTTTCATAGATTTCTGGCTCCCAGGTGTCTTTTATACAGGTAACGAGTTGAGATAAGGAGCACACTCTTAAAGGGAGTGCTCCTAATCTCAGCTTGTTACCTGTATAAAAGACACCTGTCCACAGAAGAAATCAATCAATCAGATTCAAACTCTCCACCATGGCCAAGACCAAAAAGCTCTCCAAGGATGTCAGGGACAAGATTGTAGACCTACACAAGTCTGGAATGGGCTACAAGACCATTGCCAAGCAGCTTGGTGAGAAGGTTACAACAGTTGGTGCGATTATTCGCAAATGGAAGAAACACAAAAGAACTGTTAATCTCCCTCGGCCTGAGGATCCATGCAAGATAACCGCAAGATCTCACCTCGTGGAGTTGCAATGATCATGAGAACAGTGAGGAATCAGCCCAGAACTACACGGAGGAGGAGGAATGCTGCCTATGACCCCAAGAACACCATCCTCACCGTTAAACATGGAGGTGGAAACATTATGCTTTGGGGGTGTTTTTCTGCTAAGGGGACAGGACAACTTCACCGCATCAAAAGGACGATGGACGGGGCCATGTACCGTCAAATCTTGGGTGAGAACCTCCTTCCATCAGTCAGGGCATTGAAAATATCAAGTAATTACCAAGTCATTACCAAGTACTAAGTCATGTTTTGCAGTGGGGTTAAATACTTATTTCCCTCATTAAAATTCAAATCAATTTATAATATTTTTGACATGCGTTTTTCTGGATTATTTTGTTGTTATTCTGTCTCTCACTGTTCCAATAAATCTACCATTAAAATTATAGACTGATCATTTCTTTGTCAGTAGGCAAACGTACAAAATCAGCAAGGGATCAAATACATTTCCCCCACTGTAGAGGCCACACCTACTCCATAGGGACTGACGGGTACAGAGCCACATCTTCACTGGAACTGCTACATACAAACGTCATAAATCGTTTGATGGGATGGACACATACAGAGAAAGAAACACAGACACAGAGACAGACAGACAGACAGACAGACAGAGACACTCACCCTGAGGGTTAGAGAGGAAGATGATACACCAGACACAGGAAATGTTGGCGAGGAAGATGCCAATGGACAGCACCACCCTCTCCTCCACCTTCGTGCTGATCCAGCGGACCAAGACGAAGCCGGCAATCACCTCCAATCCACACACACAGTACATCACACTGTTCTCCAACTCCCCGAAATTGAAGTACTGCTGCGTTAGCGGAGTCACCATCGTCTGTTACCCAGTCAACACGGCACACACACTTAGTCTGAGTACAGTGCACAACCAGATAGTATTAATGTATACACGATATGGCTGCATTCACATTTTCAAAAAAAAAATACACTTGCATTGTTTCTCTGAAATATCCTTTTAAACATTGCCGATTTTTTTTTTAATTATTACTTTTGGTTTTGGACACAATATAAAAGAAAAAGCACCAACATGTCAGCTCAGATGGGATATATTTCCTATACATTTCTCATGCTCATTTTATAGAAGGTAAAACATGACGTAATCTTTACAGACATATGCATGTACGGGCTGTCAAAGATGACCGACATGACAGATTTACACTAAAATCCCCGAGTTACTCCAGGAAAAATTATATTTCACACCTCCACATGGGAAACAAATGCAGTCTGAATAATGCAGGAAACAATCAAAAACCTTTGTATTGTCGTCTTCTGATTTTCGAACACTAAATACAAATGAAAGGTTGTCTGAACAACTGCTCGTCAGATCACATGCTTCGATCTGATCACAAAGCTCAGATCTTTCTGTGTTCATGTTAATGTGTGTGTTCTCACCTCCAGTGCTGTCTGGTTGAACAGTGTGATGAACTGAGCTGTGAGCAGCACCACCACCTCCTCTCTCAGAAACTCTGTTAAAGTGCACATTAAAAAAATAAGTAAGAAAGAAATCATCCATCCTCTACCGCTTACTCCTTTATCAGGGTCACGGGGAACCTGGAGCCTATCCCAGGAAGCATGGGGCACAAGGCGGGGTACACCCTGGACAGGGTGCCAGTCCATCGCAGGGCACAATCACATACACACTCACACACCACTCATACACTACACACACCAATCAGCCTACCATGCATGTCTTTGGACTGGGGGAGGAAACCGGAGTACCCAGAGGAAACCCACGACGCACAGGGAGAACATGTAAACTCCGCACACACAGCCCTGGCGGGACTCAAACCCCGGACCATGGAGGTGTGAGGCTGATGTGCCAACCACTAAGCCACCATGTGCCCAGAAAGAAATCAACAGAGGTTTAAAAAGGACATGTATATAATATTCATGCACCAAGTATGATGTTTCAGAGTGAAACCTCTCTCAGGAAGCTAGAAGCAAGCTTTCTGATTTCTTAGTAACTCTGCTTAGTTACATCATGGGCAGCACTAAATGACCTTTGGTCAAATTATTGACTCTAGTCTCTCATGTAGATAATATTACTAGAATAGACTTCATACCTTTCAGAAATATTACTAAGATAAGAAATATAATGTCACTACATGATGCAGAAAAACTCCTTTGCATGCTTTTGTTACCTCTAGGTAGGATTATTGTAATGCCTTGCTGCCTGGATGTTCCAGTAAGAACATAAACAAGCTCCAGTTGGTTCAGACTAGAACCAGAAGATATGACCACATCACCCCTATCTTATCCACACTGCACTGACTCCTAATAAAATTTCTTGCATGCATTATAAAATACTATTATTGAACTATAAGGCACTGAATTAGTCTCGTCCTGCAGTACGTGAGCAAACCTCTGGTCTTTTATGATCCGCAACGTCTACTTCGTTCCAAAGGTGCAGGCTCTTTGTTGGTACCTTGAATAGTGAAGGCTACAGCAGGGGACAGAGCTTATTGACAGTGGAGTGATTAGCCACTTTATGTCCCAGGATGCCCTCATGTCTGTGTTACATGTTCTGGTTCTCCCGTTATGCAGTCATAGCTAGTCTTGTCAGAGTCCCTATTTAGACCCTGCACACAATGTACGTCTTCTGAACCCATTACATGACAAGTGCACACTTAATAATCTGTGTTCTCTTTCTATTCTCCCTCTATATCTCCCTCCCACTCTTTCTCTCTGTTGAGCTACATATGCTACTCCTGCATTAGCAGTGATCCTTGCCACCATCACCACTGGCTTGCTCATCAGGGATACAATTGAACCTGTGTGTATTATCAACTAGCCATCAAGTAATGGCTTGTGAGAATTGCTTTCAGAACATGTGCACACACACACAGACACACACACACACATACACACACACGCACATACACACACACGCACATACACACACACACGCACATATGCACACACATGCACATACACACGCACACACACACACACATATGCACACACACGCACGCACACACATATACGCACACACATATACGCACACACATGCACCTCGTGCAGCACTGAAGTGTTTGAAAGGGCTGGAATGTATCTGTTCAACAGGTGGAGAGGGCTGAGTCAAGTTGACATTAGCAATGGTCTGGTCCATTACACGTGAGTTAGGGAGTGTTCCATATGACTCATGGAGGTCATTGGGTTGAACCAGCAGCCTCTCTTCCTCTTCCTGCTTCTCTTCTTCTGATCCCTCGTTCCTTCCACTGAGATCCCAGTACATCAGCAACACAATGAGCTGCAGCAGCAGCCACAATACACACATGAAGATCTACGCACACACACACACACAAAATATTAACCAAATCATTATTTAATTCGTCTGCTTCATATGTCTAGCAGTTCCTTATAAATCAGCAGTGATTATCCTGATAATGGATTCTACATCATCTACATCAGGACTGACCGCATTGCAAATGAGTCGTCTGTGCAATCTGCCTGTAAACTGCCCTTAACACCTCATCACAAACAAACTCAAGTTTTAGAACAGTGGTTCAGTGGCAACAATGTGAAAACCTTGCTGAAATTTGATTGGCTGATGGCAGCCATTTAACCCAGCCATCATTCGAAATCCCCTTACAGTTTTATACAGTGACTTAACTCTGCCACCTCTGAATGACCACTCATGAAAACAATAAAGATACTTATTAGTGTATATGTTTGCGTGTGTGATTTACCCCGGGAGCAGTGTATTTATTCACCACAAACGGTCCAAGCTGGAAGTCACACAGTCTGAGGAAAATGTTGAATCCAGGACCTGAAACACGACACGAATAAGGACAAGAACATAATTCCTACAAAAACATAAGAGTAACAGCTGAATATGTATGTGATATGGAGGTATACTACACTGCTGTGGAGTCTGATTGGTCAGAAGGTGTTGATTAATTTTCTATAACAGTAGCTCCGACAATAGTGCAGCTGCAAATTACAGGTTTAAATTCTAATATGGTTATAATTTCTATAGTATCAGCTCATTCGCAGGGACTTGTACGGTGGATGCTTCACGTAAATAGATTTGGGAAAAAAATGGTATTGGTATGATGACAAAGTTTTCTTTAAGGAAACATTTTACTTAACATTTACGGAAGGAGTCTCCAGTGTCAGCGCTTAGTAACAGTCAGAGTTAAAACTAACTTTAAGTTTCTGTTGTGGAAATGTTTTTTTTATAGCAAAACACACCATGATCTTGTGCGACACTTTGGTAACAAAAAGCCTTTTTATAGACCAATTTACTAACCTAGCTGATATAAATTTGCACAGATAGGGGGTATAATTACTTACGGATTTCAGCTGGTTCCGTGCCTTGGAGAACTGCTTTACCTTAATGTGTTATTCCACTTTATTACACATAACTTTATTTATGGATTTTAATGATGTGAATTCTTTATATTTCCAGATTTCTTGAGTTAATACTGATATCTGGTGAAAATTTCATGTGAATAAACTCATTGGAAATATATGTACTGAAAAAAATTGCGTCTCAAAATGAAGTGTGTCCAAACAGTTATTCAATGGTCTGATTGCATAAACAGCACAGAGAAATAAACACAAAAGATACACGTCAACAAACACAAGAAATCAGGACAAATAGACAGTATCACATTATAGATACTGATATTATTATTTTAAAGAAACCATGACAATAATATAATGTACATTAAATGTCAAGGCACACTTAATCAACGATCAGCACACGTCTGATGCCAATTTTCCTCGACCAAGAAACTTGATACAGAATTTCATTCAATAATAACTAACTGCCCAGTAATGACCAAAAAACTTAATCAATCCAACAAACTGACCAATCAGGAGGCCAACTTGTCTGCAGGCCATAACAGCAGCAAACACAGTGGACCGATCTTCAGGTGCCGTGATTCTCGTCAAGAAACCAAAAATAGACGAACCGGCTCCGGTCCCAATCCCTGTTATGGAAAAACTATTATATTCGACATTACACATTATAACTGAAGGTGGTTCATGTGAGAAAACTTTTACATCGCAAAACCGGCAGCTGTTTTTGTACATTTGCATGACATGTCAACAAAGCAATAGATGTGGTTAGTATTCTTTATTAGTGGGATTTTGAAAATAAATATGATGATGAACATAATTTTTGTTATGCACTACAGAAATAAGGAATAAAAAATTGCACTCATTCTCACCAGCAACAAAACGACTGCTCAGCAGCAGCCACTTTGAAAATCCTATAAAATACATAAAATTACCTGCAATACAGACACAAAGAGAAATTATCAGATATTGTCTCCTTCAGGTTCTCGGCTTATCACATGAGACATAGAGAGATATATCATTTACATTTATATAGTATGTAACATTTTATAAAACACTTAACTGCTCTGCAGGTCATTTTTGGTAGATTATTCTAATATATGAATGTATTTCTTTAAATAAACAATAAGCACACAAATATGTTGGTATAGAAGAACCATTTTTGGTTTTGTATAGAGACTTTGATTGATTGTTAACGCAGAGAACAAAAAAATCCCAGCATAAATGGTTATTGTAAAAAAGATTCATTGAATGAATTATTCTATCAGAAACCAAAAATTAGTCTTTAGTATCATTCTAAAGAACCGTTTTCAGTGTGTGTGTGTATGTATGTATGTATGTGTGTGTGTGTGTGTACGCGTGTGTGTTTTACCAATGATTTCAAAGCAATTGGCGAATAAGATGATCTTCTTGGTGCCATGTGTTCTGTCAGACCAGAAGCCAAATAACGGACCTGAGAGCAGGCCACTGAGGCTGAACGCTGAAAGACTGAGACCCAGAAAATACGGAGCAGCATCCAGCGTCTGCAGGAAACGCCAGATAGTAGGTAAAATCACCGCTAATGACAATTAGACAGAAAGAGAGAGAGAAAGAGAGTTTATCTGATGTGTGTTTGTCTATTAATCTGTCTGTGTTTCAATCAGTCTATCTGTATGTCACTCTGTCTCTCAGGATGCTTGTCGGTATGTCTTTCCGGTTGGTCTATCTGTCAGTCGGCTGGACTGCTGGTCAATCGGACTGTCAGTCGTCAATCTACCGGTCAGTCGGTTGGACTGTCTGTCAGACTTTCTGTCTACCAGTCAGTGGTCGGTTGGCCAATCTGTCTGTCAATCGGTTCACCTTTCTGTCATTTTGTTCAACTGTCTGTCAGTCTATCTTTAAGTCAGTTGGTCAGTCTATCTGTCACTTAGTCTGTTTGTCTGTGAGCTGGTCAGTTTGTGTGTCAGTCAATCTGTATGTCCGTGAGTCATTCAGTCTACTGTCAGTTGGTCAGTCAGTCTACTGTAGGTTGGTTTACCTGTCTATCTGTCAGTCAGTCTACTCTAGGTTGGTCTCTGTCTGTCTCTTGGTGAGTAGGCCTTTCTGTCTGTCTGTCAATGATTAGGTCTGTCTTTCTGTTTGTATGTCTGTCACTCAGTATGTCTGTTACTCAAAAAACATCTGAATGTTCGTCCACAACATGGCTTAACTCTTTTATTGCCACTGTATTCTTAAAACCTCTGTGAAAATACATGTTGTGACTCATTTTGTCTATCAAGGTGTCATTTTTGTATCCCTCTATAGTTCTCTGTAGATTGTGTGCCCGTTTATTTATTTATTTGCCCGTCATCGTTTATTTTAATTGTATTATATTAAGGTTTGAACACATATGTTAGGAATGTTGCGAAGAAGACAAAAATGAGAATAAGTGCATTCGATACACAAAAACAAACCCATGAGAGAAAAAGATTGACAGAGTTCACAGTTAAATCATTTCATTCATGCCGAGAGTGAATGGAATGTTAATTTCATTTATAGGGAATTTAAAAGCTGTGTGTGTGTGTGTGTGTGTGTGTGTGGAATGAAATCGAATGTCATATGATTGCTTTAATCCACTCTTACAGAAACAGAATCAAATACTTTGTGGCCTTTCACGTGTGAAATAACGTGTGTGTATTCTTTCACATTCCTAGAAAATTATGAAAAGTACATCAATGTAGTTAATGAAGAGCTACAATGGAGACAGAGATTAATTAAAACGTTTATTTTATATCTAAATTACCTCAACGTCATGCTAGACATGCTTTGTATCATGAACACAGCATTTGTATGTACTGATAAGACAGTATTTATTAAAACTACATGCAAATGCTCACCATATTCCACTCCACTCAGCAGGAAAATCAGTCCGATTGTAATAAACGTCAGCTTTCTCTTGCGACTATAATCCATTTCTGCTGCTTAAGACTGCTCGCTGACTTTAATAAATAAGTGTAAGATTGTGTGAATATAATCAGCACTGCGTCCATAATATAAACCCATTACCCCTGTGCTTACTTGCCTCATTACAGACTAACACCGGCTCTACTTCTATTAACCCTCCCTACTGTCGATTCCATATTCCACAAAGTCCCGCCTCCTGCACAGGGATTGGCTAGTCATATTCGCGTCCGGCATAGGGATTGGCTAGTCGCATCCGCCAATTGCGCGATGATGAACAGCGTGGTTCCGGAAGTTAACAAACAACTTTTTTTTTTCTTCAACTATTCATTCATCCCCTTGACATTTCTTTAATCACCTGGCATTGTAACTCAGATGTGCCGTTTGGTTCCAGAAACTTTGAATGACTAGACAATGACAGTAGTTTAACTAAACAGCAAGGCTGGGTCTGCACTTGTCGAAATTAGTACACCACTAGCAACCTGTGGCAGCGTAGTATTTTCTGCCTTGACTATTCAGTACAGAATGAGGCAAAGTTAAGGTGCTAACGTTATTTATAGCATGCTGTCCCGACAAACTAGCTAACATGCTAACTCTAACCTCTTCATTTAATCATATTTAAGTGACGGATCATTTTTTTACATAATTTACATAAAGAATTATTATATTAACCCTGTCCAGGGTGTACCCCGCCTTGTGCCCGATGCCTCCTGGGATAGGCTCCAGGTTCCCCGTGACACCCCCTGAGTACCTCAGCAGGTACTCACTTTTGTGAGATACTGTATATATA
>JAFFST010044708.1:32261-48678 GCA_022414735.1 Noturus placidus | reverse complement strand
ATATATATATATATATATATATATATATATATATATATATATATATATATATATATATATAACATTTATTTTATAGTATTTATGCATTAGTTTTTACGGATGCACAAAAAGCACCAAATTAAACAACAGTCCTAAATTGATAATATATATTTTGGTGTATGTGTGTGCATGTGTGTATTGGGTTATTTTGTGTAAAGTTTTAATCTGAAGTTTATATTTGTAACACTCAGGTTGTGGATTTTCTTTATTTATTTTTTAAATGGTACTGAAAGTTTGCCCTGCCCCAATTAATAATAATAATAATAATAATAATAATAATAATAATAATCAGCCAACTAATCGATTATGAAAATAATCATTAGTTGCAGCCCTAGCTGTAACCTCTCATGTGCTTTTTTCCCCCCAGACAAACATGTCCCGGCAGTTACATGCACGAAGGCTTGAAAACGTGGACAAGAATGTGTGGTAAATATTTACTAGCAGTCTTTTTAGGTTTGCTTAAGATGCTCCAAGATGACCAAAGTGCACTTTGTTTTTGGATGAAGGTGTACTCGATCCTGACTCTGCCTTCTGTTCACCTATAATAAGCCTGTTATTTGAATCACTGTTTCTTTTAGCTCTTATGTTGACTTTTACCTTGTCATGTCGATTTGCTCCAATTGCACACCAACACATTTATCCCACATGCTCACTAACCCTTTTTGCACTTTTGGATTATGTTCAACACTGCATGCTACTGAACTATGTCCAATTTGTTCAGCACACAGTTATGCAGTTACTCGGATTTATCCTTAGTTGGTCCATATAGTGCTTTTCACTGGTCAATTACCAGGAGGTCATTAGGTACTATGGTGGTGGATCTGGGAATCAGCCTTTTATAACACAAACACATCAACTAGGATGACAGTTTCTAACCACTGATGTTATAATTACTGGCATTAAAAAAAAAATCTGTGCGTTACAATGGGGAGTTATTTTGTAGTATCTGTGTGGATGTAAACATTTGAATGGGGTACAGGTCAAAAACAGTGAAATATTTTCTCCTATGCTGTCATCAGTTGGAGAAACTGTGTGTAAAGGGATGGCAGATGCCTCCTGCTTTGCTATTTAGAGAGGTTTATAAGTTGGCAGGTAATTTTCCATCCAACTGTTCATCAGGGTTTAAGCACATTTTCATAAAGGAGGCAAAAAAATGACAATTTATCAGCTACTGTTAAGCCAGTTTTATAAATTGGGCATTTAATATTGTATGGGGTTTCCATTACACTCAGCTCTATAATTAAAAAAATACCCATGGTAAATTATATTTAAAAAGGGCATAATTTTCACCTAAATAACTATCCTCCTTACTGCACATGTACACTTGCTTCCTGTTCAGACAGGTGTATTACAGTTCTGATTGTGTTAAACTTCTTAATTATTGTCCTAACAGTGAATATGGACATTTTCAGGCATGTAGATAGTTTTCATAATCACTGCCTAATTATAGCAGGCCAGTACAATTTTGTGTATTTAGTGTGATATTAATTAACCACAGACATTTTTCATAACCTTCTTTATTCAGCTTAACCAAGGGTGCCAATAAATCTGTACCTAACTGTAGGGTTTGTTATGTACAAATGTACAGTTAGTTAACTGAATACTCAGAGTCCACCCACGTCTCGTCTTCATCATCCTGGTGGATGGCACCAGATTCTTCTCAAGGATCTCCTGGTAAAGGGCTCCATTCATCATTCCTTCAATTATATGATCTGCCAGTACCATGCGATGGAAAAACAGCCCCACATCAGGATACTTCCACCTCCAAACTTCATTCAAACCTCATTGTTGGTATAGTGTGTTTAGGGTGATGTGCAGTGCCATTTCTTCTCCAAACATGGTGTGTAGTATGACAGCCAAAAAGTATCCCAACATTTATAGGTTTGTCCAAAGGAGTTGTAGCAAACTTTAAACAAGCTTCAACATGCCTTTTCTTTAGTAATGGAGTCTTGTGTGGTGAGTGTGAGCACTGGAGTGCATTGCCTATTGTTTTCTCTGTAACGATGGCACCTGCTGCCTCCAAGCATTTCTGGAGCTCTTTCCGAGTGGTCCTTGGCTCTTGGACTACAATTCTGACTATTCTTCTGATTCCCTGGTCAAAAATCTTGCAAGGAGCTCCAGTGAGTGGCCGGTTGATTAGGGAGTGATGTTGCGGATAATGGCCCCAGTGGTGCTGGAGGATTCAGTAGTTTTGAAATAGGTCTGTATCCGATTCCATCAATATGTTTTGGCTAGCCGGTCTTTGGAGAGCTCTTTGCTTTTACCCATCATGAGATGTTTCTTGTGTGACACCTTGTACCAAAAAGCCTTTTTATAGACCATCACTTTACTAACCCAGCTGATATTCATTTCCACAGATAGGGGGTTTAATTACTTACGGATTTCAGCTGGTTCCTTGCATTACCTTGCCTTGGAGAATTGCTTTTTCTTAGCATGTTCGTTACTTTTTTTTCCTGTGTCAATCCACATTATTTATGGACTTTAAAGTTGTGAATTCTTTATATTTGCAGATTTCTTGATTTAATACTGATGTCTGGTGAAAATTTCATGTGAATAAACTTATTGGAAATATATTTACTGAAAAAAATGATGATGCGTCCAATATTTATTTCCCCCACTGTAGATAGCCCAAATGAACCATACTGAAAGCAGTGGCATGTTGTGAATTGTTTACTTGTAATTATTTGTGTTTATCTGCTAGGGTGGAATTTACACAGCTAGCTGCTGAGTATAAGGTAGTGAACCTGGGTCGGGGATTCCCTGACTTCTTACCTCCCAGCTTCCTCTTGGAGTCTCTCTGCAATGCCATCAAAGGAGGATTGTCTATGCACCAGTACACGCGTGCCTTTGTAAAGCATTTTTACATTTTCTTTCTTTGTTCATTCACAATCTTTTTTTACTATTTTGCTTTCAGGGTTTATGAAGTACTAATTAAATAAATCTGTAAATAATCTAAAAAAGGTTTAGTAAAAGTGTAAAAACAGGCACCTAGATATGCACACTAATCTTTCAGATGCAGATAAAAAGCAGGCTTAATTGTATTATTCATGGATAATCTGGTTATATTGAGTAAAGATGCAATCTGATACACAGGGCCATCCTCCTCTTGTCATGGCCCTGGCCAAATTCTTTGGGAGGATTTTGGCTCGTGAAATCGACCCCATGCAGGAGATACTGGTTTCTGTGGGAGCATATGGGACACTTTTCTGTGCCTTTCAGGCTCTGGTTGATGAAGGCGATGAAGTAAGTTTGTGTGTGATATTTATTATGGTTTTGAGTTGAACATATGTGACCTAAATACCTTCTATACGCCACTGATTTTAGCATTAAATTGATCAGATTTGAGCATCATTATCTGTGATAGCCTCATATCTCCCCCCCCCATGCTTGTTCTGTGGTCCAGGTGATCATTGTGGAGCCTTTTTTTGACTGCTATGAATCCATGACATTAATGGCAGGAGGGAAACCCGTCTATGTCCCCTTGAAGCTTGTGAGTGTTCACTTTCCAGGACTCAAATGAAACATTTTTTAGTTACAATGTACATTTATTTATTCATCACAAATTATTACACACAAATCTGGGGTACTTGTACGTATCTTACAGCAAAAGGTCACTGGTCCAACTGTATCTAGTGCTGACTGGGTGTTATGTCCTGAAGAAGTAGCCAGTAAATTTACCCCTCGAACAAAAGCTATCATCATTAACAATCCCAATAATCCATTAGGCAAGGTGAGTTTTGCCCATTTGCTTCCAGAGTTTAATAGCTTAAGTTGTTATGCAAAATGGAGTAGATGTTTCATATATTATGTACTTAAAGCACTGGATTTATCAAGGATTCTTTAAAATAACAAATGAAATGGGTAGTCAGGAATAATTGCAAATCATAAAAAAAAAAAATGAAAATGAATAATCTCACTATTTACTCCACAGGTCTTTCAGAGGGAAGAGTTGCAGATGATAGCTGACCTGTGTAAAAAGCATGATGTTATTTGCTTCAGTGACGAGGTATATGAGTGGCTTACATATGATGGAGCACAACATATTAAAATAGGTAAGAATAAAAATTCCTGTGAATTTTGAGACATTTAGAACATAAACATTATAGTGTATGAATATACGGTGTATACAATAATTTTTCAATTAAGGGTGTTATGCATGATACAGTAATAAGGGTTGCTGAAAGGTTTTATTGACTTCATAGGACTGAATTGTTTACCATGATCTGTGTTTCGAGTGTAGCAAGTCTTCCGGGCATGTGGGAGCGTACCATCACTGTTGGCAGTGCAGGCAAGAGCTTCAGTGCTACAGGATGGAAGGTAATAATGGTGGAATGAAATAAAACTTTTTTTTGCTTTGTTTTTTTACATGTATCATATGTCATATGATATGTATCATATGTCATATGATATGTATCATATGTCATATGATATGTATCATATGTCATATGATATGTATCATATGCCTGGTTTCCCTCTGAAGCCAAGTAGGGTTGAGCCTGGCAACACTGGACTGGAGACTTTCTGAAGAAAACGCATGTAACCCTGTACCCTGAGAAGGAATGAGATGTTGCGTTTAGCATAACTGTATGGGAACGCCCTCGCGCATGAGCCGTATCTGAAGCTTGTGTAAAATTATGCCTATATAGGCCTGCCATGATCAGGTGACGTGGCAATAAAGTGCATCGCGTTTATATATGTGTGTATATATATATATATATATATATATATATATATATATATACATATATATATATATATATATATATATAAAGTATGGCACCTGTGAACCGCACCATCTGTCTCTATTATGTGAAGCAAAGACGCAATTCACAGGCCTGCCATGGTATGACAAAGCTATGCAACGTCTCGTTCCCTTCTCAGGGCACAGATTTACATGCGTAACCGAGACGTTCATTTTCAAAGGGAACTCCAAGTTGCGTTTAGCATAACACCATGGGAACAAGAATACCCATTTCGTCATACCGAGGGTACGGCCTGTTCAAAAAACCCAAGCCCGAGGTTCACTGCAAGACACTCGAGCCTAGGGCAGAATGAATATCCAAGCTGTAATAATTGTCTTCTCTGAGTTTCACCTATTGTGGTTATTCTTTAAAATGGCTACCTTGTTTGTTTTTTATTCCTTATTTCTATTTCTACACCATCCTATGTGTGCTTAAGGTGGGCTGGGCAATAGGGCCGGGACGGCTACTGAAACACCTGCAAACCGTCCATCAGAATTCCTTATATCACTGTCCCACGCTTAATCAGGTAAAAACACACCTAAGAGCATATTCCATGTAGTCAGCTTACTTGTCATGTGTCTGATGGCAAGGAATCCCAAATATAGAGGGCACTAAGGAATTTGACTAAATAAAGATATGGCAAGAAAATAACATGCAGTTGGTTCCCAAACTGGGGGGCACAACCCTTAGAGGGGCATGGAGTTATAATAAGGGGGGTGCAGCAAGGCAAAGGAATAGTGTACAGTCAGCAAATTTTTATGTAAAAAGAAATCACTTCAGGGAGATGCAAGACCCCACTGTGAAAGTATCATGCTTATTATGAAACTAAATGCCGCATAAGTAAGTAATTTAACACAAAATATAAATTTCCTCATATTTCATTACCTCAAGATGACTCGCAGTACCTGCTTGAGTGGTCTGTTACAGACCACTAGATGGCGTGATTGATGAATCAGAAATGAGTATTGCAGGGAGCAGAGGAAAATTATAAACAAGTCATGCATAGTTCTTGATTTGAAAAGACTGCAAACAATAAAGTAGAAGGTGAATCTATTTCAAACGTCACAACTAAAAGAAAGATAAGAACCATGATGAGCCATATCTTGCACTCTGATTCACCAGTACAGCGGTGGGTGATGGAGAGACCACAGTGTGTTGTGTGCATCGAAACATTAGCCTCTGACAGTACGAAGCCAAAAAAGTTAAGACGGCACTTGGAGACGTTGCATCACGAACACAAAGACAAGCCAGTTAATTTTTTCAGAAGAAATAAAATTACTCAACTGTCATGCACAGCAAAGTCGCTTTACTAAAGCAGCATCTGTGCCTTCAAATGCCTTCAATACTCTGCTCCTACAAAGTGGCCTACAGAGTAGCTCAGTGGAAGAAGCCTCACACTACAGCTCAGGAATTAATACTTCCTTCTGCCATTGATTGCTATTGTCTGAACTGAAGTGGCAACTATATACATTTAATAAAACAATAAATTTACTAAATTAAATCTCGCCTGTTAAATGAGTCACTCGATCCTAATCATGTTTCATTGTTTTAATCTGTTTTGTTTATTGTTCATTTTCTATTGCAACATACATTTTCAGACTAGTTGTGTTTGTAGGAGGCTGTTGCTGTGGCTTTTGAGAGGGAATATGAATTATTTGGCACAGAGGAAAGCTACTTCAAACAGCTACCCACACAGCTCCAGGCCAAACGACTCAGGCTAGCTGAGTGTCTGAAGAGCATAGGGTTGCAACCTTTCCTGCCCGAGGGTGGCTACTTCATGATCACAGACATCTCCTGCCTGAGTGAGTCCTCATTTCCATACATATACACTGCCTGGCCAAAACGTCACGCACTTTAAAATTTAGTTTCACCACCTTTAGCTTTGATTACAGTGTGTGGTATTGGTTCGACAACCTTGTGCAACGTGACAGTTATTTTCATCCAGAGCTGCATTAATTTTTGGCCGAGATTTTGTATTGAGTATGGGAGAGTCGAACCACTCGGTAAAGTATTCTCCAGCATATCCCAAAGACTTTGAATTGGGTTAAGGTCAGGACTCTGTGGTGGCCAATTCACTTGTGAAAATGATTCTCAATGATGCTCATTTCAGCCCGATGAATCTTGGCATTGTCATCCTGGAATATGCCTGTGCCATCAGGGAAGAAAAACATCCATTGATAGGATTAGCTGATCATTCAGTATGATTCAGGTACTCAGCTGACTTCGCTTTATGCTTTGTTTTAGCATAATGTTGCTGAGCCTAGACCTGACCAATTGGAGCAACCCTAGATCATAACACTGCCTCCAGAGTCTTGTACAGTAGGCTCTATGCTTGATGGGTGCATCGCTTCATGTGCTTCCGTTCTTACCCTGATGCACCCATCGTTTTGGAATAGGGTAAATCTGATTCATTAGACCACATGATCTTTTTCCATTGCTCCACATTCCAATCTTTGTGCTCCCTAGCAAATTGAAGTTGTTTTTATCTGATTAGCCTCACACTGATTTGGCCACACAGCAGTTTATTCCCAATCCTGTAAATTAACCTCGCATTGTGCATGTGGATTTGCTCTTACTTTCACTATTAAACATAGCCATGAGTTCTACTGTCTATTCTTTTTATGATGTAACTTCACCAAGCATATTAAAGATCTCAGATCATGATCATTCAAGATTTTGAACACTCGATTTTCCGACCACATTTCTCCCTCAACATTGACAGTTCACCACGCTCCTTCCAGGTTTTAATAATGGGTTGGACAGTTCTTAACCCAATTCCAAGAATTAGTTGTTTTCTTTGCGTGATGCAGGACATCTGAAACACAGTAACATCTTTTCCATGATCATGGGATACGTCTTCTGACATGTTTGTTTAAGCAATGAGAAGCTACACACTGCATCCGTTAGGTTTAAAAGAATTGTTGCCATCTGAAACTTATTAATTACTTATAATAAATAAATAAATAAATAAATAAAGAGTTTAATTAATTAATTATGGAATCATAGGCTCTTAAGTATTTGCTTATTTAAATCCAAACAGCAATCTTTTTTTGGCCAGGCAAAGCCAAGATAAAACAGGAGTTTAGTACAGTAAGAGCTAATAAGCAAACAGAGTGTAACACAACCAATTAAAAAAACTACTGTTTTATTTAAAATGTAACAAATGTTAACCACACAGTACCAGCTACTTACTCACTAATAGGAGTAACATCAAGATAAACTAGATGTTATCTTATGTATCTACATATCTCTTCACAATCTCCATGCACGTAGCCACTGATTTTGACTTCAGAAGATGAAACCTTGCCTTGATAAATTTTCAAAAATTGCAGGAAAACTTCCTAGCAGCTGTCATCAAGCTAGCAATTACGATAACTTTCCTAGCACTAAAAGGAAAGCAGCTTGGAAGGAAAGATTTGTAAACAGTGGACACGGCCTGTTAAGACACATGCCCAGTATTAAATGTGATGTGTCTCTCCTACAGAGGTTGACCCGGATGACACTCCAAGCTCCACGGACGAACCCTACGACTACAGATTTGCCAAGTGGCTTATTAAAGAGAAGGTAAAACAGAAGCTGTAAATCACACAACGTTTACCTTTTCAAAGTGATGCCTGATTATTACTTGTAAAATTAACCAGATTTGTTTTGTTTTGTTCTTTCAGCGTTTGGGTGCTATACCTGTATCTAAATTTTACAGCAAAGAAAGCAGAGCAGATTTTCAGAACTACATTAGATTCTGCTTTGTGAAGGTAATTTGTTGCTTATGATACCCTATATGTCTAAATGTATGTGGACAGCTGACCAGCACACCCATACAAGAGCCTTTCACAAAATGTTTTTCTAGAATGTATGTTGTAGCAGTACTACTTCCCTTCACTGGAACTGTGGGGTCCAAACCTGTTCTAGCATGACTATGACCCTGTGCAAAAAGACGTCCATAAAGACCTGGTTTGCAGAGGTCGTGTGAAATAAAATGGGTGGCCTGCAGGGAGCCCTGACCCAAACCCAACTGAACACTTTTGGGATTAACTGGAATGCAGAATGCACCCCAGGACTCTTTGCCTGACATCAGTGCCTGACCTGACTCATGTTTTTTTGGCTGAATGAGCAGAAATCCCCACAGACATGCTCCAAAATCTAGTGGAAATCCTTCTCAGAAGAGTGGATGCTGTTACAGCAGCAAAGGCGGGACACATGCCATATTAATGCCCATTGTTTTGCAGTGAGATGTCCAACACCCATATGGGTGTGATGGTCAGCTGTCTACATATTTTTGCCCATCTAGTGTATAACAAATAATACAGGGAAAATAAAGCAATTGGTCCACATTAGATTTTAGTTAGTAAATCTCCACTCATTTACCTTGCCAGTACCTTGTACCTTCCTTTTTAATATTCTTCCTGATAAATTTGAATTGATTTAAAATCATGCCTATCCAGTGATTTAAAAAAACAAGTATTTGTTTGTCATACATTTGTGTAGACAGTATGATTTCATCACACTGGGTCATGGAATGCCCCCTAAATATTAATATTTGTTCTTTTTCTTTATAAAAAAAAAGGATGACTCCACCCTCAAAGCAGCTGAAGACATTCTGAGACAGTGGAAAAAACAAAAATAGATGGAATCGTATGATTCTGTCAAAAATGAGCTTTGGCAATCAAATTGCTCACATATACCAGTATAGACGAATGTTGATTTATGACTCTATCAATTAAAGATAAATGTTTGCCCATTTTTTTTCCATTAGATATATTATACTTGTATGTCTGTCAGTCAGTCAGCTTTGTCAAAACCCAGCAAATTTGGTTAAAAGTAAACCTCAGGGCATGTGCTCACACAAGTCCGCTCGCACCAGTTGTAGCTGGTGTTACAATCATACAATTTAATTATTATTAGAATCCTCATTTGATGATCATGTTTTATGTGTGAATATAGGTTTAATATGACTCTAGTGCTCCACCCACGTTATCTTGCTGTTTTTGTATTACAAGTGACCTACATTTGCTCCGTCCATGATTTCCAAAAAGAATTTCAAATTTAGTTTCGACCACAGAACGGTTTTCCTCAGTCCATTATAAATGAGCTTTGGCCCAGAGAACCTCTATCTTTTCGTGATAGAGCTTTAATTAGCATTTGTGAATGGCATGGGGAACTGTGTTCACAGACAGTGAGTTCTGGTGGTGTTTCTGAGCCGTGATTTCCGTGAAGAGTCAATACTGATTTCCGCCATTTTCCCTTGCGCACAGATGTTTCTCCAGATTCTCGGAATCTTTTGATATTATGTACTGTTGATGAGATTCATAGTCTTCGCAATTTTACATTGAGAAACATTATTTAAGAATTGTTCCACAAATTGTAGATGCAGTGTTTCGACAGATTGGTGAAACTCTACATCTTTACTTCTGAAATACTCTGCCTCGTTTTTTATATGCAATCATGTTACTGGCCTGTTCCCAATTACCCTCCAGCTGCTTCTTTTTATTAACTCTTACTTTTCCAGCCTTTTGTTGCCCAGTCCCAACTTTTTTCAGTGTTACAGCCATCAAATTCACAATTACTTTGTTTTTTTTCCCTTTAAATGGTATATTTACTCAGTTTAAACATTTGATATGTTTTCTATATTCTTGGAGAATAACATGGGTTTGAGATTTGCAAACCATTGCATTGTTTTTATTTACATTCTTACACAGCATCCCAACTTTTTTGGAATTGGGGTTGTATATTTATAATCCCATTCAGACAGGTGTAATCATTTGAACTGGTATAATTTTAACCTTCTTTGCTATTAATTTATCATTTTATGGAACCATACACGCAACATATTTAATTTTGTGCCAAGGGTGCACAAGCTTTTGCACTCACTCCTACAACATGTGTAGACGTCAGTTACTGAGTAAAAATGCAAAAGACTGAAATACATATAAAAGGAGTTTTATTTACATTATAGTCACTTAGCACTCGACTTTTCCTCAGCTTTTACAAATACAGCTGGAGATTTCAGAGATGTACTTCCCTCATGCCGTCATCATCAGCACTACAAAAACACACAGCTAGAATGCAAGTTTCTTCATGAGCAGGTAAACTCGGGAGTCGACCTCAAAGCCATGCAGGTTGTTGGCGTCACCCTGAAGTCGCATCAACAGGCCACCGTACGACACGTACGCAGAGCTAAAGAGCAGGAAAAAGGGGAAAAGTGTAGTATATTTCAGCAGCTTGGAAGTAGAGGGTCAATTTCAATTCTTTCTGAAAATTAATTTATGTTAAATATGTTCTATATACAAACAACACTAAATATACAAGGTGTCCTCAAAATCTCCATACATAGGGGACATTAACACTTTTTTAGCAAAATGGCTTCCAAATTTCTTATATAGTCTAATACATCATAGTTCTCTCCCTCATTCATTATACATCAAACACACACGACACTGCTGCCAAACTTAATACACTCAAAAACTGGATGTGTTGTGGACCAACCGAGAACAGGACGTCCACGAGCATCCACTGACGACAGCTCAACCGATCTGGTGCTGGTAGACATGGTCCCCTAAGTATGGAGACTTTTGGGACACACAATACATTTTCCACCAAAATTGTGTTTGAAAGTATAACAAAATATGAGAGCTCAAAACGTCATAGCTCAATGTAATAATTCATTTTGTCAGCTGGAACTTTATAATACCCATTCCTACACAATAACTTTGAATTGATATTCAGTTTGTCCTGTCTGTGCTTTAGTAGTATCATATTTATGACCTATAGGAGGAGATGAAATGAGCCCAGAAGTGCATTAAACCTACAGCACAAGTGAACAGAGAGCAGTGGTAGCTCAGTGGTTAAAATGTTGGATCGTAAGGTTCAAATCCTAAACAATCCTTAAGCAAGGCCGTTAACCATCAACTGCTCAGTTGTATAAAAAAATTAGATCAATGTAAGTCTGTCTCGATAAGGACATCTGCCAAATGTAAATGTACAATTGTTCAACAGGGAACAATGCACATGATGTGATGCTTCCTTCACACTCTTTAATAACGTTCCAGGGAAGTGCCTTGAAACATGCAGCATTATTTGATCTACTGACATTATTTCCTCTGAAACAGGAAGTCAGGGCAGGACATAGAGTGTCTCCTGTCACTTTTTCCTATACTTAACATTTAGTCAAGTCTGGACACTGAGAGCTGGCACAAATACCTCCTTCTTCAAAGTGAATGAATTCAAGCCATTTCCTTCTTAACCAATTTACAGTCAGAAAACTGAATATAAAGAACATGTTCGAACAGCCAATGACACATTTATAACCCACGCATGCTCATGCGATTTCTCTCGATCAACAACGGCAACGTGACACTTATAATGTTGGGGGAGGGCAACTTCAGATCCCAGAGAGCATTTGACTGGACAGAAAATCTGGTGAGAAGCTGAAGTGCAGAATGAGGTCATAAAAATTGCTGATCTGTATTGTTGGTAGAGAGAGACTAAGTTTTGAAGACATATATATTCTTAATGTTAAACTAGTCATTGGTTTTGTATCACACAAGAGAACACTTCTAGAGAACCTTAAAGCTAACATTCATACCAAAAGCCACAAAATAAAATTAAACAGGTCATACTAAAATTGTGATTTGATTTGTTTCTTGGTGCAACTCAATTGATGATCGGCATCAATTCAACATCTACTGGCTGTCTTGTTAATGAAACACTCAGCGGGTAAACTCACTTTCTTTGGCATGTTTGCACAGAGTGAATAATTTTCCCTTAGTGTGCAGAATCGGCTCAGAGTTTTGGAGTTAACACTTCGTTTTCAGTGCCTGGAATCAGTGAACTGACTTTTTTTGGATCGATTCCCAGCACCTTTTGATGTGGCCCAAAAGAAGGGATCAGATGATAATCGGATATCAGATCTAAGATGTATATGATCGTGAACATGGAGAAAGTGAGATCAGTGATTGTCTAAAGGAAAATGTGCACAAGCATGTTAATCACACTTACAGCCGCGTCGCTGCTTCTGTCGACGTCTCGTCTCCCTCGATCTTATACACTTTACCGTACATAGCATAATCAAACTGATCCGCCCTGTAGAGAGGAAAAACACACACTTAAATGCTAAAAATTTCAGTGCTTCAAACGTCAACAGCTTTGTTATCTAGTTCATTACTTTCTGCCAAAGATTTTTTCCCTTTGTATTGCTAAATGCACACCCTTTTTTCCCTCTTTCAATTATTTACAGTAGGAAGGTCCAATTGACGCTTTTGCCATTCGAGAGAAACGTCCTATAAAGTGTCTGTATTTAAAAAGTGAGAGAGAAAGTCAACTATGAGGAACGTCAAGCTTCAGTAAGCTTCAGACCCTAATAATAATAATAATAATTCTAACAAATAGTAGACTGATAAGGGAAAGATTTTTTTAAATTACTGTTTATTAATTTACTATTAATGATTTATATTAATTAATTTCTTTTAATTCAAGTAGATAATTATCTGTAATTATGTTACTATTTAAAATAAAAGTAAAATAATAAAATGTAAAGAATAATATGACCAATAGCATTAAAAAAAAGAAATTAATAGAAATTTATATGTATTGTCATTCTGTACATTATTATACAGCAATTTGTAACTATTGGGGCGGCTGTGGCTCAGTCGGTAGAGCGGGTTGTCCACTAATCCACTAATCGTAGAGTTGGTGGTTCGATTCCCGGATGACTCCACACGCCGAAGCAAGACACTGAACCCCAAGTTGCCCCCGATGGCAAGTTAGCGCCTTGCATGGCAGCTCTGCTCCCATTGGTGTGTGAATGTGTGTGTGAATGGGTGAATGAGACACAATGTAAAGCGCTTTGGATAAAAGTGCACCATTTACCATTTCAACTATTAGTAATTAACATAATACAAAATGAATGTGAATGTATAAATAAAAGAAAGTTAAATAATAAGTTAGTTAAATGCAACAGTGAAATAAAAATGTTTTAAAAAAAGTGAGCTGGGTTAGGGTTACCAGACTGTATGCAGAGTGCAGAGCACATTATTAAAAAACATTTTTACAGCATAAACCCAAGCCCATTTCCCTTCATCTCAGGATTTGTCCTGTAAAACATTTGTTAGGGCTGGGCCATATGTCCATATAATATCCATATTGTGATAAACGATTACGCGATACAATTTTCTGAGATACCGTTGGTATGGTGAAGTATCTTTTATGTTATTAAATCATTACAAATGAAATGGTACTGAAAGGATGCCGCCGATTTTATTTTATTTTTTTTAATGCATAAAAGTATCGTCAAACTCAGTTTAACATTTTTTATTATAATTTATTTTTATTTTACTACTGTTTTTACAAACAGTTTGTTAGCTAAACTATATATCGTGATATGCATCGTGTATCGTAGAAATGTCCTCAAGTATCGGCATATGATATTTGTCAGATCGCCCAGCCCTAGTATATATAGTGCAATCCAATAATATTGGCACCCTTGGTAAATATGAGCAAAGACGACTGTGAAAATTTGTCTTTATTGTTTAAAAAAAATTTTTTTTTTTTAATCAATCTCTCCAGATCCTTCAAATTTCTAGGGCCATCCTGGTGGACTTTCCTCTTCAATTCAGCCCACAGGTTTGCTATGGGTTTCAAATAAGGGAACTGGGATGGCCATGGCAGGACCTTGATTTTGTGGTCTGTAAACCATTTTTGTGTTGATTTCGATGTATCTTTTGAATAATTTTCCTGCTAGACACACGTCCTCTTCCAGGTTGATTCATAACATTTCCAGTTGACTGGAACTTCTTAATTATTGCCCTGATGGTGGAAATGGGCATTATCAATGCTTGTGGTATTTTCTTATAGCCACTTCCCATTTTGTGAATCACAACCTTTTGCTGCACATCACAGCTATATTCCTTGGTCTTACCCATTGTTATGAATGACTAAGGGAATTTGGCCTATGTGTTACCTCATATTTATACCTCTGTGAAACAGGAAGTCATGGTTGAACAATTTCCTCTTCCTAGTCACCCAGATGTACAAAATATCAATGGGAATATACTTCTCATATGAGCGCCAATAATTGTTGCACACCTATATTTAACAAAAAAATTAATAGATCAAAATGTTAAACAAAAAAGTGAATTCTTTATAGCCTTCTTCACTCATATTTACCAAGGGTGCCAATATTAGTGGAGGGCACTGTATACAAAGTGGATGTTAGCGTTACCTGGACGGTCGGTCGTCAGTGGGGTTGTACTCGCCATCGTCCGGAGTGCCGTCCTCATATAGAGTGCTGGCGATCACCAGCCTGAACTTATCTCCTGAAAACCACCAAAGTCACTCCATTACAGCTGTGCTGCATACACACAAATCACATAAGAATGACACAGCATTCCTGATGATCAACACCAGTGTATAACTGTGTAGCTGGGTGTATGGTACAGATATGTATACTGTGATCATGAAAACCTAAATATGCCATTCTGTACACTGGGTGTGTTGCGCGCAGCTGGGTGTGTTGCGCGCAGCTGGGTGTGTTGCGCGCAGCTGGGTGTGTTGCGCGCAGCTGGGTGTGTTGCGCGCAGCTGGGTGTGTTGCGCGCAGCTGGGTGTGTTAGACAGTTGTGTACTGCACACAGCTTTAAGTCTTGTGTACAGCTGTGTATTGTGTAGCTGTGTACGATTGTGTGCTGTATTCAAATCCAGCAAACTTGATAGTGTAGCTGTGTGCATTGTAAAACTTTATAGTTTACAGCATCTGTATTGAGCATATCTGTGCCCTGAGTAGAGCTGTGTCTATTGTGAAGCCAAGTCGTGATCCTGAAGACTCATAAGATGAGTAGTGAAGAGTTGCGTGTTTTATGTTCTGGAGCATATTGTACATTAGTGTAGATTTCCTCACCAAGGTCGACCGGGTAAATCTGAGTGTTCACATCCAGGATCAGGTCCATTTTAAACGACTCGCTCTCACAGTGAAGACGAGACACTGAGAAAAAAAAAAACAAAGGAAAATAAGCACAAACACACGCACAGTGTGAGGAGTGTGAACAGGACAGGATTGTAACTAATTTAATTTATCAATTTGTATAGCGCTTTTTACAATGGTACATTGTCTCAAAGCAGCTTTACAGAAATATCATTTTACATTTTACATTTACAAGCAACTTACAAATGAGAGCACACACACCAATGGTAGCAGAGCTGCCATGCAAGGTGCTAGCTTAGGTTCAGTGTCTTGCCCAAGGACACTTCGGCATGGGATCACCCGGGCCGGGATTCGAACCGCCAACCCCACGATTAGTGTATTAGTGGACAACCCGCTCTACCAACTGAGCCACAGCCGCCCTGAGCTCAGTCGGTAACTAGTCACATTTTAGCTCGTAACCATCATGTAGATGTGTGTGTGAGCGAGAGAGAGAGAGAGAGAGAGAGAGAGAGAGAGAAGCACATGTGAGCTGAACTCACTATTCCTCACCTCTGTCAAACTTCTTCCCATCAGGATCAATGTCTTTCACATCAAAAATATCCTCAAACAGAATCCCAGCCATGTTTCAGCCCAACAACAGCGACTTCTGCTGACAGGACAGAACCAAATCTGTTCTCAGAAACTTAAATGTGTGTGTGTGTGTGTGTGTGTGTGTGTGTGTG
>JAFFST010044708.1:16493-32241 GCA_022414735.1 Noturus placidus | reverse complement strand
GTTATATGGAAAGTAATTGTGAATGTATCTGATTTACATTTTGGGGGATTGTATAAAGAATTGGCACATGTTAAACCATAACTGAGTTGGAAGCAGTCAGTCTAATCCGCCAGTCCTCTGTACTGCAGAGTAACAGGAGGGGGGAAAAACTGACAGCAAAATATTACATTCTACCGGCGTTTGCTTAATAGAAATAACTTGTACATCTCTTTATATATATTTATATTACTCGTTATTTATCTACACATGTATATCGTATATTCCCTAAAGACGCTTTTTTTCGGGGAGAACTAAAAATTACAATAATATTTTTTTTCCACTTATACAATAACCGCTAGCATGCTAGCATTTCTCCGCTAGTTATTACTCTGATTTTTTTTTAATAAGTTAATTATTTTTAATCACTTACTTACTCGAACAAACCCTTATCCGCTGTCGGTACAGTTTAGGTCAATGTAAATTAACCCACAATTAAAGAAGAAAAAAAGAAAACTTTAAAACAAAAAAAGTCGCTTTTCCAGAGACAGCTTTCATTCATCTACCACGCTGCAACAACATGCTTCACCTTTGACTGGTCCGCGTTACAATTACTTCCGGAGTAACGCAAAGCTACGAGAGAAAAGTTCTTCGTCTTCTTCTGTTTTTGGTTTTAATGGCGGTTGGCAAACAAACTTACGGTGCATTATCGCCACCTACTGGACTGGCATGTGGGCGGCAGATTTATAAGTAATAATAACAACAATAATAAATAGATACATAATAACTAAATAAATACTAGATATTCATAATGAATTACTAAAGTCTCTCACTTATCCCAGTATTTTTAAGATAGTTTATTAGGGGACCGTGCATTTTCCCAGCAAGTTCTTTAGTGCCATGTTTTGCGTTCTAATTTGCATGTCTAGCTCAGGTCCTCATACCGTTTGCAGTCCAACCGAATGTGATTGACCGTCTTTCGTGTATTACAGCAGGTGCAGAGTCCAGTGGGGTGTTTTCCTATTCTGTGTAATGTTAAATATAAGCCAGCATGGCTCGAGCTGCAATTAATGAGGTTCGGCGTCAGCTTCGTGATGTTGAGGGCGCTCGGTATGGAATACTTCACCCAGCTCGGCTTCGCATTACACATAACGGTGTCCAGAAGGACTTTATTTCAGCGGAGGAAGCAGGAGAATATGTTAAACTCTTGATATCAAGATGAATTGTATCACCTGCACGGCGGCTTTTTTTGTTTGTTTTTTTTTTTTTTTTAAGTTAAGGACATTATATCTGTTATTGTGCGCAGACTGTTTATCAGATTTGAAGTCAGTAGGGGATTTCTCTTACTGAAATCTTTAGTTTTGTGGGTGAAATCTTTAGTTTTCATTTAGTAAAATACATCACCGAACTTGCGTTGAGTCTGGGCCAAACCAAGTGTACAATTGTAGTGGGGGACACGCCGATTTTCCTTAACAAACGTGAATATATTAAAAAAGAATAGACATAAATAAATAGATAAATAAAATAAATAGAATCGATGAAGAAAAGAGATCTGTTGGCAGGGAAAATGAAAGCGGAACATATAGAAAATATTTTCTCCTGTATATTGGGGGGACATATTGGTATTTCCTCAAACTTGGAGGGGTCACGACCCCCCCAAAGAGTGCGTGGTTACGCCCATGTATATATATATATATATATATATAGGCCAGCATGACCTATTCTAAGACACATAATTATTATCTCTTCCATTGCCCTAAGAGAAAATGTATGCTCCTAGAAAATTGTATATTCCTACTCTATATTTCAACACACACACATAAAGTGCATCCAGAAAGTATTCACAGCGCTTCACTTTTTCCACATTTTGTTATGTTACAGCCTTATTCCAAGATGGATTAAATTCATTATTTTCCCTCAAAATTCCACAAACAATACCCCATAATGACAACGTGAAAGAAGTTTGTTTGAAATCTTTGAGAATTAATATATATATATATATATATATATATATATATATATATATATAAGCACATGTACATAGTGGAAGTGTTGAACATTTCACCTGAATGCTCATGTTTCTCTTTTTGTAATTATTAATTTGTTTTTTTTTAATTCAAGTATAAATATTTATGGCATAAATCAATAATCATACATATGTTTTCGTGTTGATACATCACTTAGAAGAAAGAACAACACAGAACCAAGGGAAAAATTAACTAAATTAATAAAATTAGGAGGGTGGTGAGGGTCTTATTCTAATAACATAAACAAGTCCAACGCAGAAATAAAGTTAAGTTTCAGGGCATTTCTGCAGAGATTTTGCAAATAACTTTAAATCATTCTTCCATCCATTGAAATTGGGTTTAATCTTTAAATCTTTTCATCTGTGGATAAAGTGTTGACCTAAAACAATTATGTTGTTTATCAAAAAATTCTAGGTCCTTATCATTAAAACCCCCTCCAACGTTAATTGAGATCATATTCAAAGGGCGTAGCGATATATCTTTAGATTGCAGCCAATTCTGAACATTTTTTTTAGTTGTATTTCACAGTTAAGCCACTCGAACTACACAACAATTTCCAGCATATTTACGACACTTCAGTCCACCATACGGTCGTTTCTCCGCGTTGCTAGGTGTACTCGCCAAGCATCTAGTTTGTAGTTACTATGGCTACCAGCCTTAGACTCGTTCGTCAGCTGCGTTGCTAGCTCGCATGATCATTTCTTTTAGCGGTTGATAAATCTGTGTGTTCTCTTCTCAAACTTTATTCACCGTCTTATGCGTGATTTTGGTTATTTTAGAGACGCGGATATAAATGTGTCGCGAGCTGTGTGAATGAGGTAAGGGTGCTAGCGTGGGTGTTCGGGAAAACTAGCTAGCTAGTTAATTACAGGCATTAAACATAATTCAACTTATGGATATACATTGAAAACGTTTAATATATTAACACACACTCTCGTGCGATAATAAGTTTCATAATAATAATAATAATAATAATAATAATAATAATAATAAAAAGCATTTGCTAAAGTATGACGTTAGCTATTTTATTCGGATAGTTAACCGCCTGGGGTTTGTTAGCCAGCTTAGCTTTAGCTTGGCCTCGAATAGCAGCAGTGGGTTGTTTTCACTGCTGTTTAATCACTAGGAATAATGCTTAGAACTGGAGCTTTTGAGAAAGCAGAGAACCCGATATGCACAAGTTAAAGTCGTGAAGTGTGGTCTACTAAACCCGATGAACCCTAATAACAATGCGTTCAATAATATCAAATACAAAGACATGCATGGTAGGCTGATTGGCGTGTCTAAAGTGTCCGTAGTGTATGAATGTGTGTGAGTGTGTATGTGATTGTGCCCTGCGATGGACTGGCACCCTGTCCAGGGTGTACCCTGCCTTGTGCCCGATGCCTCCTGGGATAGGCTCCAGGTTCCCCGTGACCCTGAAAAGGAGTAAGCGGTTGAAGATGGATGGATGGATGGATGGACAAAGAGAGTCACTGTAACAATGCTGTTGGAGGGAATTGAGTCGAATTGAGTGTTTGAACTCAACCAACCGACTCTAAAATGGGAGCTGTCATTCTTTTCATCCTCGCAGATATAGTTGAAGCCATTTATTTTTTTTTTATTCATTCGTTTATCTTTGGTAACTGCTTAAATGTTTCCACAAGAAGCACTTTTGACCATCTGAGCTGTTTGCTTGTGTGAGTCGTGTGTGTTTGACTCTCAGCTGTGACTAGTTCTCAGGAGGAGTAGATCAACTGTAATGAAGCACAAGAATATCAATGCAGGAATGCTTGTGAATTCAGTTCATTTTCAACAAAATAAAACTTGCTTATGAGAAGGGAGATTCATGTAAACAATCTAGATATGGTTAGGTTAAAGAAGAGCAGTCAGAGTCTTGGCAATCTTCTTATAGACTAGGCCATCTTTATGTAGAGCAGCAATTCTTTTTTTTTTTTTCTTCAGATCCTCAGAGAGTTCTTTGCCTTGAGGCACCATGTTGAACTTCCAGTGACCAATACGAGGGAGTGTGAGAGCGATGACACAAAATTTAACACACCTGCTCCCCATTCACATCTGAGACCTTGTAACACTAACAAGTCACATGACACCGGGGAGGGAAAATGGCTGATTGGGCCCAGTTTGGACATTTTCACTTAGGGGTGTACTCACTTTTGTTGCCAGTGGTTTAGACATTAATGGCTGTGTGTTGAGTTATTTTGAGGGGACAACAAATTGACACTGTTACACAAGCTGTACACTCACTACTTTACATTGTAGCAAAGTGTCATTTCTTCAGTGTTGTCACACGAAAAGGTATCAAATATTTACACAAATGTGAGGGGTGTACTCACTTTTGAGAGATACTGTATATTGTGATTAATTATATCACTATACTTTTCTGATATATTACAAATAACTTTAAATCTTTTAACAATTATTTTTTTACAAACTAAATGGAAGCAACTGATTTGATCGTAAGATTCAATGCAAAAATTTGACAAGAATTTCCTATTTTCTTATTTTTGCAGTTAAATAGTACGTTTTTGTCGACCTGAAATAAAAGTGCAGTTGTCCTCAGTTTTGTGTGTGTGTGTGTTTGTGTGTGATCCACATTGTGTAGGTTTTTGAGAAGTTTTTGAGAATTGTGATGACATTTTTTGTTGTGAGTTTGGTGGTTAGCACGTTTACCTTTCACCTCCAGTGTGTGTTGTGTGTGCAGCACTTTCATGTTTTCCCCATGCTTTGGGGGTTTGTTCCGGATACTCTGGTTTCCTCCCCCAGTCCAACGACATATTGTAGGCTGATTGTTATCTCTAAATTTTCTATAGTGTGTGTGATTTTGCCCTGTTATGGATTGGCACCCTGTCCAAGGTGTCCCCCACTTTGTGCCTCAAGTCCCTTGGGATAGGCTCCAGGCTCCCCGCGATCCTGTGTAGGATACGCGGTACAGAAAATGGATGGATGGATATTTTTGTCATATCACACACTGCTAGTTCTCAGCTGTGTTTTGAGCACTGCATTACTCTTTCCCAATTTATAGAAATATAATCCTAATGTGCTGCTGCTGGATTATTGTTTATATTTTTTTAAAGAAATCAATCTTTATTTGTGTATTCTACTCCAGTATGTTTGTTTATTTATTAATTTTTGTTTTTAGATCCGATTTATTTGACCTAACTACTGTATATCACTCTGCACATTTATCAAATCTGAGCTCCTGTGTTTATCAGATTGTGGATACATGAGTTCCAGAAGCTCTACAGAGATGGGGGACGTCTTGGTGAATGAAGCAGATGTCCTACAGATGATTAGAGAAGTAGGTTTATGCAACATTAATGAACATTTTGCTAGTAATTCACCTCCAAGATTATTAATGTGATGTGTTGCAGTGTACAACTTCTGTTGTACCTGTTTAGTTGAGTGTAATTGTAAAGAATCATCACTAAGGCTTATAATTCATACTTGAAATTCTCCCTGAAATCTACAGAATGATCGTTTCAACATGTTTACAATCCTCTTCCATGCTGATTTCTATTCTGTATATGTGGGTGTGTGGATGAAATTTGCTGAAGATGCATTTTCTATTTAAAGTGCAGCTATTGTGGTTTTTCAAATATTACCTTTAATGTAGTGTGTTATAGCTGTTTGTGAACGTAAAAAGTTTGCAAAGTTTAAAAAATCAAAGTGCATGACAAACGGAGTTATTGACTCCCAAAAGAAGGAACCGATTCTGAACAGCTGAAACGAGTTGTTAGTAATTCCAGACGTACTTCCCTTACTAAACTACATAGGTTTGTAACAAAAAGCCCTGCCTCTGATCCTCTTCGGCTGCTCGCTGATAGTGGTAGACCAATCACAACATACTGGGACATCTGACCAATCAGAGCAGAGTATGCTCTCTGGAAGGAGAAGTTTAGAATTAATTCTTTAGAACAGAGTCGTTTGTGACACTAATGCTGTAATTAAATGTATGAGTACATTAAAGTGTTTTTTGATCTTTGATGCATGTACATCTGTTGTATGAGACCTTTAAAACAAAATTAGGCACGTTTCAAAACCATAACAGGTGCGCTTTAAAAAAGAGACTTGTGCATAACAGTAATGAGTGGGCACAGCTATGTATGAGCTCAGTTTGTGATGTCACAAAATAGATATAAATCCAACTAATTATAGGTCAGTATGTAAAGTATTCGGGGATACTGTAGAACCAGGGAACATTTCCATGCAAACCCGCTTGTTTAATGTTAGTAATGAATAGATGGCGATTGTCATGGAAACATTATGAAAAGGAGAATGCAAATCTGATACTGAAATCTGTGGCTAATATGAGCTGGTTTACTAGCAGATATTCAGCTGATGTTAGGCAAATAGTGAAGGCAGGTGGACAATGAGGTGCCTATTTATATTACACACATTCTTACAATGAGGAGCATATTTATAAATGCTGGAGATTTTATGAATTATAGTATAAAGATCGAGACAATCCTCTGCATGTTAAACAGTGTATTATTTTACATGGTGTAAAAGGACATGTTCAGGAAGGCTCGTATGTATATCTAATGAATGTGTTTGTAATCTCTAGTACCTGAAATTCTGTGAGCTGGAGGAAACGGTGATGACCTTTGAGAAGGAATGCAAGAGCAAAGGAAAACCTGTCACAAAAGAACGCAGCCGTTTAGCTGAAGACTCCAAAATGCTAACCATACAGGTAAGCACGATTAGCAGTGTGCTCCATCTCACCATGTCTTTGATTTATGACATCAGATTATTTTTTATTTAAAAAAACCAAACTATTATATACATCATTTTTGGAAAATAAATGCGTGCATTGGAGGAGCTGTGAGCTGTTCTCTGCCGTGTCCATAACAGTTTCACTGTATAAAACATGTTTTGCGTCTGCAGAAGGATCTGCTCAGCTCATTTGATGATGGAGAGATGAAGGGTTTCTTCAGGCTTTGGACAAAAAACATTCCCGCACACATCCGTGACAATGATCTCGCCGTGCAGAAACTGGAGTTCTACCTGCATGTTCACTTCGCCATCTATCCACTGAAGAACTCTGTTGAAAAGCAGGTAGAAAAATAAATAAAGTTTTTTTTTTTATTGACATTGTTTTATTAACCATCAGTTTCTTAATAGTGAATAGAGCATGACATAAGAAGCACGATTTATAGTTGCATTTAACGTTCCAGAATGTTCCTGTTCAAAGTAAGCGTCATGTCAAATGCATAAGCTGAAGATGTTGGAAAATTCAATGTTACCACTTTACTTCTGCTTGTTACAAAGTGCTGATACTGGAGACTCCTTTCCATAAACGATAAATAAAAGTGTCGACTCGGACAACTTCACCATATCAATGATTTTTTTTCTTAAAAAAAATCTGTTTGTGAAACGTTGACCGTACAAGTCCCTGTGAATGAGCTGTTACTATAGACACACTAGAGTATGATAAAATATGCAGAGATTACCTCATAGTTTAGGAATTTTTATTAACAATAATGATTAATGATCGCATGGCATGTTAATCTGGCTGTGAGTAATCTTGTAATTTGGTTTTACTTTAAAGGATAAAGCTGAGTGTGATGAGCAGATCAGGCATTTTAAGCACTTCTTGGAGACAAGAGGCGCAGCCCTGAGCCAAACCACAGAATTCCTACCGTTTTACGCTCTGCCTTTCGTTCCCAACCCTGTAGCACATCCGTCCTTCAAGGAGCTCTTCCAGGTGATCATCATCTCCACAGCTGCACATCCTCTCTTATACCTCATATCTTAAATAAATAATTTAAAAAAAACACCCACTATATCTATGTCAAAACTCAGATTTTTATTCATAATCGTTCAAAACAAAACAGTGTGATCCAGACTTTTCAATTTTGTTTGGTCTCATCTCATGACTTTCTTCTGATGTATGGAGTAAGGGAGCTGGATCTCTGCTGGATATCTAGTCCACTTTGTAGGCTGGAGAAGCTTATATTTTAGTTTTTCTGCTGTGCTCTGTGTTTCATGTACATAGTATACCTTATGTAAGTGCACTGTTTAGGGAATGAGAATAATAGCTTGCACACTGTTATATGTAGTGTGCTGTGTATCCAGTAAGGAGCCAGTTTGGAGTTAAGCCTCTGTGATTATATTGTTAAAGTTTAGTTGATGGTAAAGTGTGAACCGTTTAGTTTCATATGTGTAAAGTACAACAGTACATACAAAATTAGCATTAATTATTTTATTGTGTGTGTGTGTGTGTGTGTCTTTGTTTTCAGGACTCCTGGAGTCACGATTTAAGAAAAAAGCTTGAAAAGGTTTCGGTCTCGACCCTGAAAGCATCTGCTACACCGAGGCTGCTCGAATTATATGTATCCTTTCCTTTAAACATTAAAAAGGTCACATGACTAATGATGTTAGCCGTCATGGCGTGTTGGTAAAATTTTATTCAGATGTTCTTGTTTTAGAGACTCTCATACACCAACCAATCAGCTGGTTCTCAATACAAACTGCAAATTAATATTATAGCAACTGCTGCTTGACAATCTTTCACCATCAAGTATATAACATTAACATAAAAATAGTTTATATAGAATAGTTGTTTTTTTTTAATCCTAAATGTGTTACCAGGACTAGGTTTATTAAAATATATTATTTGATATTAAGGACTACACCATGCTTCTCCTTAGTAGTTAGAACGTTCGCCTCACACCTCCAGGGTCCAGGGCTCGAGTCCCGCCGGGGCCATGTGTATGCGGAGTTTACATGTTCTCCCTGTGCGTCCGGGGTTTCCTCCGGGTACTCCGGTTTCATCCCCCAGTCCAAAGACATGCATGTTAAGCTGATTGGCGTGTCTAAAGTGTCCGTAGTGTATGAATGGGTGTATAAGTGGGTACACCCTGGACAGGGTGCCAGTCCATCGCAGGGCACAATCACATACACACTCACATTCATACACTACGGACACTTTAGACACGCCAATCAATCATTGGTAAATTGCGGTATTATGAGACGGATAAAAGAGTTGGGGATGTGCAGTTATAGGGAAAAAAATGTCAGTGTGGTAATGAGTATGTTGTGAGACTTGTGCTGTTTTTTCTTTAGGTTATACTCATGTTCATAGATGGTTTGTTATCTTTATGAAAATGTCTGCACTGACTGTAAACATGGCATGTGAGATTATGCTGATGTGAGTAAAGTGTCGCAATGTGTGTACTGCCATATTCACAGATTTATACTGCTGGCATGTCTTTTTCCCCAGGGATACAGTCCCAGAGTAAATATTACTTGTGATAAATGGTTTTGAAACAGTGAATGCTCTGGATCTACTGGATAGATAGGATAAAAATATGATGCTATATTGTGACAAATGAGTTCTTAATCTAGTTACAGTGCCCTCCACTAATATTGGCAATATAGAGCAGAGTATTTTTTTGAATTATTTGAACAAAAGATAAAAATGTTAAACAATGAAGACAATTTTAACAACCTTTTTTGCTCATATTAACCAAGGGTGCCAATATTAGTGGAGGGCACTGTATAGCACTAATGTTCTAACAGTATAGATAACAATGTCAAAAAAGATAATTTGCTCAAAGACTATTATCACACTGTAAATGTACAACACATTATCTTTAGGTACATACTTATGTTACTTGTGTAAATACTTGTATCATGCACAGGAGCTTGAGAAGACACCTATCACCAATGTGAAAAACGAATTGCCCCCTTAAACTTAAAATCAGAACATTTTCCCAAAAGGTTTGAGGATCATAAAGGTTTGTTTTGGCAAAATACAGATGAGCCTTAATGTTCTGGGTTAGCAATAGGTTTTCACTTCGCCACTCTTCCATGGATGCCATTTTTCCTAGGTGTCTTTCTGATATTGGACGTGACGTCCTGGATGAGTAGTCTTTGTGCTCTTGGAGGAATTTTGGAAGGTCTTCCACTTCTGGGAAGTGCTGTTGAAACAGTTCTATTTAAGAGTTGATTTGATTGAAGATGGTTTGCAGTAATCAGGCCTGGTTGTGTCTAGTCCAGCTGTGGAATTAGTGACCATGGGGCAAATACATTTTCTCACAGGTCTAGTTGGTATTGGATAACTTGTTTGCTTCAATAACTAACATCATCATTTAAATACTGTATTTTGTGTTTACTCAGGTTGCCTTTGTTTTATCTTAGATTTCAATTTAATTTCTAAAACAATTTAGTACAAGATATACACAATACAGAAGAAATCAGAATCTTGGCAAATATTTTTTTCACAGCACTGAACATAGATAGTCATGTGTTATGTTTGGGAGTAAAGTTAGAGAAATAAAAAAAAATAGCTGGAAAAAAAATTCATTTAATTCAATTTGGGTTCTTCTAGTGACACACCAGTGTTGATGGTAATTTTGTTTGATCCATCTCAACAGTGAACAACACACTCAAAATGCTAAATATTTATCTACACTGAGTTTCCAGTTTATAAATGCATAGATCAGTGTGTCAGATGTTTTCAGAATCAGCAGAAATACTATTTGTATATAATATATATATAGTTAATGGTATTTATGGAGAAATAATAGTTTTGTTGTTGTTTTTTTAATAAAATGTAAAATTGGATTTCCTTAGCTATACCTCAACAGAGAGAAAGCACAAACAGCAACAGAGGTAATCATTTATTTACTGTTGATATTAAAAATAGTCCCAAATGTTTAGCTTCATTTTCAGTATAATCTATAGATGAGGCTACTCTGCTGCAATACTGACACAGACCACTAGGTGTCCTCAGCTTACATTTCAAACACTGACATGCATTATGATTTTATAACAAAGTAAAACTTGCTTTTGTTTTTTTTTTTCTTTTGGGGGGGGGGGGGTTGTCCATTTTGTATATCCTCTGCGATTAATGTGTGTGTGTGTGTGTGTGTGTGTGTGTGTGTGTGTGCGCAGAGCACATGAAGCAACTTGCTGAAGCAAAGAAGCAGCTTGCTGAAGCAAAGAAGCAGGTTTCAGCATACATGAAGAAGTTCAATAAGATCCAGGTTGATCATTATAACCTCATCAGTGCAACTGCTGACCTGGTGGACACACTTGAGGTTGCCGTCAGTGGGAAAATGGCAAGAAATATCCATTTTATTTTCATTTATCTTATTTATTTATTTATTTATTAACATTTTTTACTGCCACATACAACAACTAGTTGTTGATAATGACTTGATTTGAATGAATGAATTTAGTACAAAGGAATGTTGTTTTGCTAGATAATTCTTAGCATTATTCAGAAATGAACATTGCTTAATCTTAAAGAGTCCAGGAAGCACACTGAAAAATGTCAACAGCAGAAACCAACTCGGAAGTGAAAGCAATTCAGAGTAAACGTTAATGGATTTTAATCAGATTTTAATCATTTTTTTCTGTATAATTTAAATAAAAAGATAAATCAATAAATAAATAATATTGAATCATTGGGATTTATACAGTACAACTGATAAACACAGACATCCCCTAATATTCGAACATCTTTTTTTAAAAATTGGCATATTTGCCCGTCTCTGCGAGACAGTAGCTGCGTTTACTTGGACAACAATAATCCACTCTTAACCCGATTAAGACCATACTTTGATTACGAAACTACCATGTAAACAGCCATTTTTACTTATCTTAATCTAATTAAGGTCATACTCAAATTAAGCTCTAATTGAATTAAGACAGGTGGTGTACTCCTGTTTTTGTCGCAGTGTGGACGTGTATTACAGACATGTAAACACCTTAATCACATTATGAACGTCATGTGAGAGTTTACACCGCATTTTGTGACCGGACACGATCACACCACAGTTCTCAACATTTACGACAAACAAAAGAGTTCGGCCACTTCCCAAACCGCATACTTTCCTACTGTAGGCCGGTAGTGGGGAAAAATACAGTACATGTATCTTGGCCACTATATAGCGGAAAGTACAGAGTTTGAGACGCAGCCCAGGGCTTCAAGCAGTTGTCTATTAGCACGTACAGCATGACAAATAATTAATTGCACTTAAAGCGTTCATAAAAAAAGTCAAAACTGTATACTGTACCATAACGAAGGCGAACTGTATGTTGATACGTGCAATTCTGGAGGAACATCGGACGGCGTAGTGGTTAGCACGTTCACCTCACACCTCCAGGGCCCGCGGTTCGAGCGTGCGTAGCTCGCATCGCGTCGGGGGCCTTCCTCCAGGCATAGAGTGAATAATAGCCTTTATTGGCCGATACATTGGTGCATCTCTAATTAAAACCTAGTTAAAGTTTTACACGTTAAGTACAAAAATATAAGTACTGAATATAAGTAATTATTTTTATATTACACACATTCTTACAGCGTTGTATTTTTTATTAATTTTTTGAAATAGATTTCCCCGGAGTATCTGCAGAGTTTGTATGCGCGCCTCTTTGGTGGACAGATGAGCCAGAGTGTAGCTGAGAGCATCGATTTTACACGGCCTGGGACAGTGAGTTACACAAGCACACATTCTTGCTAGCTATGTGGGGGAAAAAAAGATCAGTTTAGATTACAGTTTCCTGTTTGTTGCATTTCTTAAGCTGGATATGAGCTCTATATGTATCAAATGGTCATAAATTTAGTTAGGATCAAAATGAAAGGCACAAACATAGTTTAATATTCATTAAACTGGATGATATTTCTAAATGTAAAACAGAAATACAGACCTGTCAAGCGTTACACATTTTGTATAGGAGGTTCATGTTTGAACATTGTTGTACTGCTATGAGTTTTCACTAAATAATACACCAGAACAGTCGTATTTTTTTTCCTTTGATGAAAATAGCAAAGCTGACACACAACACAGAAGTGGATATAGGATGTAGATCCTGGAATGTGTAATGTTTGAAAAGTGGGCACGGTGTTAATTATTAACAAATAATAAACTGTTACTCATCTGTATAATTTAATTGACAATGCACAGTCTGTTCTGCTTAGTGTTTCCTCACCCATATCTTCTGTGTGTGTGTGTGTGTGTGTGAAGGGATATTACTCTATGACTCCTTATGATGATGGATATGTAAGTTTCTGGTGTATCTTCATATCTTTTCCTCAGTCCTCTCCCTTGTTCTTCATGCATCCTTTATATTCGTCCTCTCGTCCATTAGCATGTCTCTGGCTTTCCCTTCATTTCTGTGACATGAATGTCTGTGTTCAGTGTAAGACTGCTTGTCTTTGTCCCGTGGAAGCCCAGTGGGAATAACCATTTATTATTGAGAATTTATCCTGTTCTACACCACCTCCTCCTCCTCCTCCTCCTCCAGCCTGCACTCTTGCACTAAAGTTCCTTCTTCATGACGTTTCTTTAGATTAGTGCTGTATCGCACATTTTAAATTTAGCATCTGGTACATAGAAGATGACTTTTAGAATGTTAGTCCTGCCACGGCCATCCCAGTTCCCTGACTTGAAACCCATAGAAAACCTGTGGGGTGAACTGAAGAGGAGAGTCCACCAGCATGGACCTCAAAATGTATTTAAAAGTATCTGCAGAGATTTTGAATGGAGGAATGGTCTCAGATGCCTTGGCATGTATTCTCCAACCTCATCCGGCATTATAGGAGAAGACTCAGAGCTGTTATATTCGCAAAGGGAGGTAGCACAAAGTATTGACTAAAAGGGTGCCAATAATTATATATATGCCAATATATTTAACAAAGTTTTATCTTTTTCTTTTTTTTTTTTTTTTTGATAAACCCATGTTGTGTTTGCAATTGTTTGATATTCGTGAGAGCAGGGTATTTTTGTGAATTTTTAGAACAAAGACAATTTATCACAGCCTTCATTGCTTATATGTTCCAAGGGTGCCAATATTAATGGAGGGCACTATATATAATAAAGTTAAATGACTAACCAAAAAAAATTCTTAATCTATATTGGGTTGCATTAAGATCTAAAATCAACACGAATAGTGTTTGATCTGCTATTAAGAGTGGAGTCGCTATGGAGAGTTGTGAATGATGCGTCACTGAGTTTCATTTTATTGTGTTTGTTAAGACAGTCATCAAATCTTTCCTTTACAATTGTCGCATACACACCTTATACACACACACAAACATGCATAGAGGACAAATACTCAAAAGAGGCGTAATATGTTTGGGTTAGCTTAGGTTTGGGTTAGAAAGGCTCTTGCTCACATCTAATATTTACCTACAGTTTTAAAGATGCCACTCTATGATTCTCACTGAAATGAGGCATTAACTCCCCTCCAAACACAAAAAACCACTCATTACCCTGCTCTTTCACTCCAGTACCTATACTTCCCACTGTATAGGCTTGAGTTTTAGTCTAACTCTCTGGCAAGGACAGAAGAGGAGAGAAAAAGAATAAGAAAGTGACAGGAGAGGAACGAAAAAGAAGGTTGTTATATAAAGGAAGGGAAAGGAATTGAAATCACAGGGAAGGAAAGGAATTGTAAGGAAAGAAAAAAAATTGAAAAATTTAGTTGGGACTGAGAGGAAGTGAATTGAATGGAAATAAAATAAAAGGGAAGGAAATGTATTCAAAAATAAAGGGAGAAGATTTAAAGAAAGGAGAGTTAAGGAAAGGAGTGAGAAGAAAATAAGGTAGAGGAGATGTAATGAAATGAGATATTGGACAGACTAGGAAAGGAAAAGAAGGGTGTGAAAGGATAAAAAAAAAAGTCACAGTATGCTGATTAATGCGAGGTCAGCGTTTGGATTCACTGCATGGACATGTTTGTTAAAGCTGCATGCAACCCTACCCACATAAACACGCTGTCTACTGACCTGCTACAGCTACACACATGCTAATGTTACATGTTAATATTACACTAATTATCCGAAACGCTGTCTGTCTGTCTGTCTGTCTGTCTTAGGCCTCGTCCATGTTACGCGCATCCATTGCAGCACAGTAAGTATGAACCTGCAGCACCTTACTGCAACAAAAATAACATCTTGGCAAGTACAAAAGTCCTAAATGCAGTCAAATCTACCTAGTATTTCCTATTTTACACAGATACTGTCAAACAAATATGGCATTATTAACCCTATATCTAGACTTATTTTACTTCTTTCAAACTTGAAATAGTCTTGTTCTGTTGTCAGATCATTTTTCTCAATTTAAGCATTAATTTCTAGAAAGAAACAAAATGATCTGCTAATAGAATAAAAAAAATTAACACAAGTTTAGTAAAAGTTTCTAAAAACAGGTGGAATAATCTTATGTAATTTATATTCATCTCATAATAAGAAATATTCGATATATTGACCCATATTCAGTTTATTTTGACTTGCTTTTTTGTATGCTCTAGTGTTGTTTATGAATTATCGCAATGTTTTTCAGTGCGGTTTTTTGGTTTCTGTCTGGTAGAACTCTAGTTGTGATTTCTGCGTCTCTCTGTTTATCATCAGGAGGAGTAAAGATGTCCCACTGCTGCCTTCACTGGACTACGACAAGCTGAAGAGGGATCTGATTAATGGATCGGACAGGCTGAAAGCTCTGCTGCTGCAGGCTCTGCGCTGGGTACACACACGTGCACACACACACACACACACACACACACACACACACTCAATCCCTCTCTCTCTCTCTCTCTCTCTCTCTTTCTCAGACTCACTCACTCTCACTCTCTCTCTCTCTCTCTCTCTCTCTCTCTCACACTCACTCACTCATGCTCCATCTCTCTCTCTCTCTTGCTCACACACACTCACTCTCAATCTCTCTCTCTCTCTCACACACTCACTCACTCATGCTCCATCTCTCTCTCTCTCTCTCTCTCACTCTCTCTCTCACACT